>PVKC010011349.1:0-24881 GCA_004027635.1 Crocidura indochinensis
CCCTGTGCTTGCCAGGAGAATTTCTGAGCATGGAGCCAGGAGTAACCCCTGAGCACTGCCAGGTGTGACCCAAAAACCACAAAAAACAAAAAAACTTTTAGTCTTCAGAATTGTAAAGAAATTGCTTTTATTGTTTAAGCTAGCTCCAACAAATTGGAAGAAGATTCTAGAACACACATTTCTCCAGGGAAATGCTTTTGCATCTCAGACTTTGTTAACAAGACATCTTCTGTGAAGTCATTCAGGTTCTTTTTTAGGGGGTTACTCACTTCCCTTCACATCCCTGTCTCTGGAATTGTCTGTAACATGTAAGATTCTGGTGCCACCTTAATCTGCTGCTGCTGGTGTGTGTGTGTGTGTGTGTGTGTGTGTGTGTGTGTGTGTGTTTGTGTGTGTATGAGAGAGATTGAGAAAGAGAGAGAAGAAAGACTGTGTGAACTTCTCACCAATTTTACTTCCTCTTCTCTTCTCTTGGGTCTTCTTGAAAGCAGACCCTAAGACTGAGACTGAGCACTTGAATTTTGTCTGTGATGTACTGCTTCCAGAGAAGGGAGCACGTAGGGTAGGAAGAGGGAAAGATTAACAGGATGTTTCTGCTGAATCCACTTTTGAAGGACATTCTCAGAGGAGGACACCTAAAGAGGATGTGGTAATCTCCAAAGGACAAAGAAGCTATTCATTGCCAACTCTCATTGGTTGGATTATCCGTTATGAGTTCTTTTTTTTTTAAATTTTTTTTTGTTTTGTTTTTTGGGTCACATCCGGCAGCTCTCAGGGGTTACTCCTGGCTCCATGCTCAGAAGTTGCTCCTGGCAGGCACGGGGGACCATATGGGGCACCGGGATTCGAACCGATGACCTTTTGCATGAAAGGCAAACACCTTACTCCATGCTATCTCCCGGGCCCCCCGTTATGAGTTCTTGACTCTCTTGCATCCTGGTTGTCATTTACCCATTGAGCATGCTCTTATGGCCAGACAAAGTTCCTGGGTAGAGATGTTCTGGGAGATTTTGGCCATTGACCCCTAGGGTGGGGTTGAGAGGTACTCATAATATCAGTCACAGAATACTACTTATTTTACAGATCTTCCTGTAGAACCTTCCTTCTAGCGTATTTTGTACTTAGCCCACCCAAAGGCAGAACACTTGTCCACTCTGTCTCTGGCTGAATGTTCAACTTCTTTTTAGGAGGTATTATTCCATGAATGCCCAGAGTTGGTTTTAGATGTGGAGTTATTTCTGTTCCTTCAGACTTGCCACTTACTCAGATGAAAAGCCGAGTCTTACAGAGACCAGAGGGAAGTGCTGGATTTCCACTGGCAGTTTCATCTGGCAGATCTATACCTAGCAACGCTTTGGAGAATCCTGGAGGTAGGCTGGAATTTCTGCAATGGGAAAGAATTTCTGGAGCATTGTTCCTTAAATAGCCACATTGGTAAGTGGCACCTTGCTGTCTGGGTTCTATGCTTCTTTCCCTCTTCTAAGAGATTGCCATAGAATTTTGAGACGATTGTGCTTTCTGAATGGTACAATAAGTATTTTGTGATGGCCTCTCAACTTCTAGGTTTGATAGTAGGAAGAAGTATTACAAAGGGCATTTCTGTCAAGTGGCCTTTCACTCAGTTTTTCTGTCTGAAAAGAAAATGTGTTGGAAATGATGGTCAGAGTTGTAAGGTGACTGGTTGGTATCCCAGGCCATTATATGGGGAGGAGAAACTCATAGTTGGGGGCTTTTAAAAGGTTGGGACAAGCATGGCGGGGGGGGGGGTGGAGCAAACTTTGACTAGGTAGGAATCAAGGTGGCCCAGCAAAGAGACCTTTAAACTACTAATTCATGTTTTCCTCAGAAGAGGCATGTCTGTGGGTGATTTATTTGGGAGACAGTCAGTGGTGGCAGGTGAGGGAACAGAGAAGGAGAGAGAAGAAGGAGATAAGGCAGGACAGAAAAGGGGCTCTCAGGATGCTGGGCCTGGTTTCTCTGTGTAACACATTTCATAAACTTGCCTCAGATGATGCTGAGAATATTCTTGTCCATTCATGTCACTCAGTAGTTGACTGTGTCCCTGGGGTTGCTTCTCTTCTCACAAACTAGCAGGCAGCTGCATGATCTTTTATGAGGCCTTGTTGTGTAAGTCCTAGGTCCCATAGGGAACTGTCCAATATGGAGGTTCTGAAAACAGGGTGCAAGGGATGGGTCCCAGTGCACCACTAGCCTCTACTGTACACATTCCTCCAACTCTTTCCATTCATATTTGAGCTCCCATAAATGGTTCCTGATACCCATTGTTGACACTTAAGACCTTTTGACTTCACAGCAGTGCAAAAGAAGTGCATCTTCAGGAGCCAGAGTGATACTGTAGAGATTAAGTCTCTTGCCTGGCATCATGCACACCCTGATTTGAATTCCTGATACCATATATAGTTCCCTGAATATCACCAGGGCTTACTACTGAGCATAAAACCAGGAATTTCCCCTTAGTACCTCTGTGTGTGATGCCAAACTCAGGTCCATTCCAACTAATACACAGCATGTGTTTAGCAGAAATCCAACCAGATGCACCCACAAATAAGGGCAGGACCACAAGACTGAGCTCCCTATGAACTCCTTTGACCTATGTTCAACCTTTTTTCTTTTTGTTTTGTTTTGTTTTTTGGGTCATACCTGGCAGCGCTCAGACTTTCTCCTGGGGACCATATGGGATGCCGGGATTTGAACCACTGTCCTACTGCGTGAAAGGCAAACGCCTTACCTCCATGTTATCTCTCCGGCCCCCTCTGTTCAACTTTTGATGGTCTTATTAGGCTGCAACTTTGAAATAGTCATTTACAACTGTGCCAGGAAAACTGAGAGGTAGAAGGAGGAATTCTCACTTTTCAGTCTCACTCTCCCAGAGGAACAGGAACAGAGCTTATGTCATTTCAGAGTCCTCAAGTCCCTCTCGAAAATGAAGGAGTTAGGCTAGGGGAGATTCGATTTTGGGAGACCTTTGACATCCCCTCATACCCCTAAACAGCCTGAGCTAGGAATAGACCTTTTGTGGTGGTGGGAGATGGCATCTGTGTGGATGAGATGAAAGGTTGGCATTTTGTCTTTTCATATCCACAATCTTATTCATGAGATAACTTGCTCCTGTTATTCAGTTTCTCAACTCCACCCCGGCTATTGGGGAGAGAACTGACTGCTCAGCAAGAAAGGAGGCAGAGGAAGCTTTGGAAGAACTAGCTACACTGTATTCCAGAAGGCATTAAGGGTATGTTGGGAAGATGGGGATTGAGAGTAAGGAACATGGAGACCCTGATGAGTGAGCTCATGTTGAGTCCCCTAAATGATGACAGGCTGAGGAGTTAACAGGAAGGAGGGACCAGCTTTGACCCCATGAATAGGAGGAGAGTGTCAAAGATAAAAGCCAGGCAGATGTGGCCAGTCTAGCTGCCCATTTTCCTTGCACCCTGTCTGCCTAACTATGTCTGCTTTTTTTCCTTCTTTGTATCTTTGTAACGTCTCCTTCAGACCCTGGCCACTCTTTTCTCTGGATCAATTGTCATCTCTGACTTCCTTTCTTATTCTGATAGTTCATCTTCTTCCTAGAGAGGCAGGATAAGACTATGAAAGGGACATTGATTGGGCATCAGATAAAGTTGAATTCCCAGGCTAACTCCATCTTTTATCAAAGACTTCTGGAACCTAGAAACTGGCCTTCCATTTTCTCTTCTCTCTTGGTCTCTGCTCAGTCCTCACTTCCTTGGAGGCTTTCCCTGATACTTTAAATATAAACCCTCCCTGTCATCATTCACTCTGCCTTCCCTTACTGATATTACACGTGTTTACTTGTTTCATGTGTTTGTGTCCATGTCTGTGACATGCCAGGACCTGCACTGTGATATAAAAGGCCTATTGTTGTTTGGTTCAAAATGATTCTAACATAGTGCCTAAAACAGTGTCTGGCACATAGAAGGTATCTCATAAAGAGTGGTTGAATGAAAAAATGACATAAATAAACATTTCAGGATTGTAGATGTGAAGAGGCCCCAGAAAACAGATTTACTCAATTCTGGCATTCCCAGGCTTATCCTACCAGAAATAAGAAGACTGATCTCTTTCTTGCTTTTGTTTGAAACAAAAAAGGTCTGCATGAAACACACACCAAGCATTCATTTGATCAGTTGGACTGACCGCGCCAGTGTGTCTAAGGTAATATTTCGTTGGATTTCACCCTGCATTGGAAAGCGAAGCAATTCACATTTGAAAATCTCATTACTAGCATCTTCCCTCCAAATCCATTAACGGCGTGAGTGTTTCTGGCAACTGAGATCACCTCGGATTATAGTATGAAATGCAGCTCTGGGGGAAAACTGTATATTTCAAGATGCTTGTACCATTCAATTGTCAAATATTCACACGGTTATGATTCTCAAAGAAAGCACACAATGTAGGAAAATTGGTAGCAAAATAAAAGCTCCAGGATGCATCGTAGCCAAAGGATTCCTCCCCAACATACCTAAAACCAGGGAGGAGAAATTAAAAACCATCTCAGAATGTCAATGACTCCCACAGAAGGTGGCTTGCTTTTCCTGAGTTCAGGTTTTACCTTGCATAGCAATTAAGTTTTTTTTTTTTACTCAACCTTCAAGTCTCCTTGTGACCACCCATCTTTCCCTCTCATGTACTAATGGAGGCCACTCCTATTCCCAGTTAGCCTCTACATTAGCTGTGGCTAGCTATTTCTTTATACCTAACTCCATCTACATGACCAGTCTCATCTTGACCAAATGGATGCCTTCACAGACAATGGGAGCTGAAGAGTATAAGATTGAAAATAAGAATAAAATGAGGGCTGAGGTTCTAGAGCTATATGAGACTGGGAGCCACATGATAGGCTGGCATCCTTGCCCAACTTCACTGTTTACACAGAGCTCAAGGCTCTGAGGGGCCTGAGGGGCCAGAGAACAGTTTATAGTTATTGAACTTAGCACTGTCCAAATTGGTTGGACACACAACTAATTTGATCATAAAAACAATTCAAATTCTGGGGAAATGATATACAAATATCCTCTCCCTTTCAGATAAGAAAATGAGCACAGGGATGCTTACCAAAGTCTCTGGTCTGTTTGCTAGCTGGTGGCAGAACAGGGATGATTGGCTATCAAGGACTATGACACTCATTTTAGGGCTCTTCCACTGCCCTCCCTCAAGGCACTTCAAGTCTGATTCTAAGATATTCTAACCTTACTTTATCCCTTCTCATTCTGTTTCATCCCACCAGCTCCTTTTCCAACCTATCTATCTCCATTTTATCCCATCCCATCTCTTCCCATCCTATCTTTCCCATACTACTCATTCCATTTCATCCCACCTCACTCCATTTCTACCAACCCCTCTCACCCCTCCCTTCAATCCCATACTTCTGTCTTGTCTCATCATTATGGCCTACCCTATTTTTCCTCACTTTTCCCTTCTCTTCCTGCCATTGCTTTCTTTTTTTCCCTTTCTATACTCTCCCCTTTCCTCCCTTTCCATCCCATCCCATCCCATCCTAAATGACCTCATCAATGGCATCAATTTCTTTTAACCCATGAACATTTCCTAACTACCTGTCATGGCTATGAGATATTCTGAGTACTGAGGACATGCTTGTGAATAAAGGAGGGCATGAGTATGAATAATACAAACTCTGACTTGTCTCCACAGAATGAAGAATCTAATTTTTCATCATTTCCTCCATTTTCTTTCCCTCATCTCTCCCTTACTCACCCACATTCCTCCCCTTCTCCCTCATTCCAGATCATCCTTCACTCTGAACAAGATAAATCATCCTGGAACTTCACTTAAATTGCATCACTCCCAGGATAAGGGCCTTAATTGATTCCTTTCACCTTCAGAACATGTTTAGTTGGTGAGACTGTGAACTCAGCAGGGCCTGTGCTGGTCTCATACATTTTGCTGAGCTGAGTGCCCGGCTCAAGGACTCAGTCTGAACCAACCACAGCTGTCAGCCCTGCAGGACATCTTTAGACCTCACACCCTTAGCTTCTCACTAGCCAGAAACAAGCCTTATAAACCAGGGAGCAGGACTGATGCAAACCTCACATGGATGTGTAACTAAATTAAAAAATTACTTGTAGCAAAGATTACTATCAAACTCTGCTCTTTGGGCCAGAGACCATTGTGAAATAAAAAAAATTTGTGCTCATGTTGTACCTTTCCTAAGCTTGTTAGCTCACTGTCACCAGCTCAATGCTTACTTCACTGAAACTTTTTCCCCTCCCCATCCTTCCTCCCTCCATCCCCTCCCTGTATTCTCTACCCCCTCAGTCTCTATCACCCTCCCTCCCTTTCTACTTCCTTTAGCTCTCCTTCCTCTCCCTTCCTTCCTTCCTTCCTCCCTTCCTTCCTTCCTTCCTTCCTTCCTTCCTTCCTTCCTTCCTTCCTTCCTTCCTTCCTTCCTTCCTTCCTTCCTTCCTTAAGTCCTATTACAACAGAAGCAAATTATGAGTAACTATTCTCTGAAAATTTCTAGGGCCAGTGGAGAACATAGGCTCGTAAAGAACTATACTACAAAATAGTTTTGACATTATCAAGGTAAATATCAGAGGTCTACAGGTCTACAAACGCATGGCCAACTCAGAAGGGATCATGAAGGAAGGCAATTGACTGACTGCTCTTGATACTGAAGAAACTTGGTGAGGTTAGTACTGAGATAGAGAATATCAGACATAGTGGGGATGAAAACCAGGAGCAACAAATCTTCTAAAGTCCCTAGTGTGGTCAGGGATCTTGCTATTCCTGAAGGTTTTTCTGAATCAGCCATTAGATACATTCCAGCTCTAGATTTTACTCTTCTTGATTTCAGAGTATAATGAAGGAAATCCAAGATTTTAGTGCAGGACTTGACAAAGAATAGACACTTAACAAAGACATGCTGAACAAATGAAGGGATATCTAATATTTATGTTGGAAATATGTACAGTAATGAAGTTGCTCATCATAGGTTGGTTCCCTGTTTTTCTTCTGAGAGGTATAGAGAGGGCACAGGTCAAGACTTGCCCAGAACTACACTCATTCTGTCTCTTTCTAGGAAGAACCTCTTGCTTCCAACAGCTCCTTCCTCTTGCTCCCAACTTGAGCCCTGCCTTTTCAGTTGAAATATAGAAGATGAGCAAAATGGAGCCTATTATCTACCTCATCTGCCCTCATATTTTTCTGAGTAAAATGTACTTCACATGACTGCCCAGACATTGGCAGTGACCCTTTGTACAATCACCAGATGATCAACTTTTTTCCTCATTTCCCTGATGACTTGCCCTGAATTTAGATCGCAATATTCGGTGTCACAGTCCCTGCAGTCTTTCCTCCACCAGCATTTTTTTCTCTAATGAGTTGCTCCAATGAGTTATGGCATCAATGAGTTATGTTGCTTCCTCCACTATTGTCGTAGCACCATATTCCAGCCATTTCTTTTGACCTCAGCAGAAAGTGGGAGAGGGGTGGCATGTGTATAACTGAAGACAATGGACTTTTATTACTGATTCTGGTGTTTACCATTCACTATCATAGTTAATTCTGGCAGTGGCTAAAGATGCTATTGAAATTGAGTGCAGGCCACTCTCAGGATTAAGTGCAATCAAAGTATCGGGGTGGGATCTGGATATTGGTGCTTTTAAAAAGTGAGTCAGGGGCTAGAGCATAGTATATCTTGCACATGGCTGACCCAAGTTCGATGCCCAGCATCCTATATAGTCTATTGAGAACCACCAGGAGAAGTTCCTCAGTATAAAGTCAGGAGTAATCCCTGAGCACAGTCAGGTATGGTCCAAAAACAAATTAAAAAAGTGCTTTGGATACCTTTTCATATTGAGGACAACTCTTAAATCTTAACCTTACATGAACTCACTTCTCATAAAGCATTTAGTTCCCAGAGAATTTTAGGAACACTCAGTATATTTTGAGGATAAAAAGTACTTGGGGGCAAGTTATTGGTGCTGGTATTAGGCAAGAGTCGATAGGTTCTTTAGGGATCAGTCAAGTCGAGCAAAAATACTATGTGAGCCTTTCGTTCAAACATAAGAGGAAATGAAATCCTAGCAGTAGTAATACCTGGGGGTGGCATTTTATAAAGTAACACAAGAAATCAGTCTAATATGAATAGCTTTCCCATTCAATAGACTTTTTCATGTAACATGTATCTGAAGTGTGATATTCCTGGTGCTAAAAGTCAGTATGTGTTCTTAAGATTCATTAATTCAGATGATCAAACTCAGAAAACTAAAGCCAGGATGCTAATGAGTGTGTTTTACAGATTCAAAAGATTCACTAAAAGGCTTAGCAGCACATTTCTCTTTTATGTTGTTGTTGGTGGGGGTTATGCCATATCTAGTTGTTCTCAGAATTTACTCCTGACTCTGTGTTCAGGGATCATTCCTGGTTGTGCTCAGGTTGATATATACATCCTGGAATTGAACAGGGGCCAGTTGCATAAAATGAAAACATGGTAATCCCTGTGCTATCTCTGAAGCCCTAGTTGAAGAAAACTCTACAGAATATAATTCGTCTATTAAGTGCTTTTCTGAGTCATGAATCATTTTTATATTGTTTCAGAATGTTTCATTTCCTAAAGCTACAAGTTTGGGGGGCACTAATCTCTTTGTGGGGAAGGAAGCTGAACTAACACCAGAAATGTAGACTACCAATGCCGGGTATTCAGTGCAGTTGTTTGATGCATATTTGTTTGCGTAGGTTATATAAAAATTATTTTAATGTTTTCCATATTGTGAAATCAGTAATTTTTGTCATTCTACCAGATTTGTAAAGATGATTTTTAAGAAGTTAGGAAATAAAGAACAATAAGCTAATTAAATATGTCAAATTTTCCAGTTCTCTATGAAAAAACCAGGCAATCATAGTCTTTTATCAAACACAGGAGGACAGTATCTAGATTCTTTTATTTTTTTTATTATTTTGTACAGGAATGTTCCTAGCAGTTGTATTTTTTTTCTTCTGGTTTTTAGGCCACATCCGGTGATGCTCAGGGGTTACTCCTGGCTATGTGCTCAGAAATCACTCCTGGCTTGGGGGACCATATGGGATGCCAGGGGATCAAATTTCAGTTCACCCTAGACTAGTATGGACAAGGCAGACCTTACCACTTGTGCCACCACTCTGGCCCCAGCTGTATTATTTTTAATTAATTAATTTTGATTTGAACCATTGTGATTTATAAAATTCTTCATAGTTGGGTTTCAGACATACAATGTTTCAGGAAGAGGAGGAGGAGAAGATCAGGAGGAGTTGTTTTGATTGTTAAAATTTGAATCTCTTTATTTCACTGTTGTTGACTTTGGCTTGGATATTTAGTTCTGTCCTTTTTTAACTCCATGAATGCACCTGAGACCACTTGACCTCTGGGTCCCATCCTTTTATATTTGTGTTTCTCTTCCTCCACTCAAATTTTTTCCTTCTCACTATACTCTGGAGTCAAGGGTGTTTGAGACAACTTCCATTTAAATCATTGTATTTCTTCATGCAGTCATTTTATATACCACATATAAGTGATATCATTCTGTATTTATCTTTCTTCTGGCTTATTTCATTTAACAAATATCTTCTAGTATCATCAATGTTGCTGAAAATTGCATGATTACATCATTCCTTACAGCTATCTAGTATTCCACTGTATATATGTATGTACATACCACATCATCATGATCTACTGATTTGATGTTGGACATCTAAGTTGATCCCAACTTTTAGCTATCATACTGAGTGCAATTTTTCATGTACCTGTTGGCCATCTATTGTTCTTCCTCAGAGAAGTGTCTATTTGTTTCCTCTCCCCATTTTTGATGGGATTTTTAGGTTTTTTCCATACGGGAACTTTTTAGTTTGATACAGTTTAATTTATTCAGATTTGATTCAATACTCCTTGCCATTAGCATCCTATCATTGAAAACTTCTTTGATATCTAAATCTTGGAGTGTATTTCCTATGTTTTCTTCAAGCATAGGAACTGAACTATATGGATTTTTCTCTAATCTCAAGGTCTTTTATCCACTTCAAATTGACTTTTGTGTAAGATGTAAGCTATAGATAGATTTTTAATTTCTTACACATGGTTATTTAATTGTTCCAATACCATTTGTTGAAGAGACTGTCTTTATTTCATTTCAAGTTCTTGGCTCCCTTGTCAAATCTTAATTGACTATATATACTTGAGAGTCTGTCACTTGATATTTTATTCTGACTAATTATCTGAAAATCTGTCTTTGTTTCAATACCATGCTGTTTTGATCACTGTAGGTTTATAGTAGAGCTTCAAGTTAGGTAATAATATGCCTCCCAGGATCTTGGTTTTCGATATGGATTTGGCTACCCATGGTCATTTATGACTCCACACTGTAAAATAAACCCCCACGTTGTGAAATCACCCCACATGCATATTTTCACCCTCAGCCAGACAGGTCTGAATCAAGTAGGGTAGCTACAAATAATTAATAAACCAAGGCAGTCAGAAAAGAGTCATAGAGTCAGTCTGCTTCTTACCTCCTGGTCTTTGCATGCCAAAGCCAGACTGACATTTCTTTATTCTCAGTACAAAATTCAACTGGGTGGAGGAGTGGAGTAAGATCCAGGGGTATTTTTACATATCAAAAGGCTAGGTGAAAATGAAAGAGGAAGTTGGGGAATGCCTTTGTTTTGGGTTAATAGCTGGATGTCATCTTACAATTCTACCCTTTCTGTTCAAAACAAAACAAAAAAATTGCACAAAAGACTGCAAAAGTTTTGTTCTACTTTTCATTGCCAGAGGCAGAAACCCAGATCAGAACTTATAAAAGTGGATGTTATTTTGCATAGGTTCAGTAGAAGGTGGCTGTAAAAATGTCAAAGGTTAAATTGTGCATATATCATTCTCAAAACAATCAGCTTTTCTGTATCTTTGTCTTTTACATAGACTTCTCTGAACATAAACATTAGAAGCTGTCTGCAGATTCACATAATTTGAAAATTCTTAAACATTCTTACACTGAGTGATATAAGTCTATAGTATCCAAGTTTCTTTTCCATAAATTTCTCTAAACAAAATCATAAAAATATTTCTGCAGTTATGTATACAGTTCGAAAATAAGTTTGCTAAGCATTCTTAGAATGAACACTTAAATAAGAGTCTATATTACCAAAGTTTCTTTTCCATAGACATCTGTGGACAAAGACATTAAAGCATTTGGGCAGATATAATTTTATATAATATTACTTAATACTTAAGTTGATATAATACTACTTACTGTATACAATAAAGCATCTCAGATATTGGAAAGCATTCTCAATTGGATAGCTGAGAAACATTAAAAATTTGATAACATTATTCATTTCCCTGGAACTGTGCAAAAAACTAATATTAAATCACTAAAGCTGGATACAAAAATTTTTTTTGCAGTGGGACATAGAACAAAACATTACCTATTAAAATCTATACAGAAACAACACACAGTTTAACCAGCAGTTTAACCAGTTTATTATGACTGATGCAAATAGGATTGAGAGATTAACCTAGAAGAAAGTTGCTGGAGTTTCTGAAGGCAGCTTCTCCTCAGTAGGGCTTCAGCTGGACTTGAATCCTCTATTTTCCCCTTCTTCTGTGTTAGGCTGCTGAGATCTCATAGGACAGAAAGTTCTCTGGTTCTAGGCCAGAATCTGTGTGGAGTTCATCTCCGTGCTATTGGTCCCCTCAAAAGGAGTTTTCCCTTTGGTTTCTATCCCAGGGGTGGCGAACAGTTCGACACAAAGAGCCAAAAATTTAAACTGTGAGAGTCAGAGAGCCACACCACGCAGTGACCTGCCAAAATAGACAAACACTCACACAAAACATCTAATTTTAACAATAATCTATTAAACACATATTGCATTTTGCCATTTTGAGTAAGGGTCAAAATCCTGCAGTGATGGTGAGGGTGTGCTGCGTCCTCCACACTAAGAACTAACGGCCAGATGTGACACAGCATGTGACACACGGGTCCCCCACTCGCTGGCCCGTGGAGTTGTTTCCGTGGGATGGGAGACTGGAGGACGCAGCCTGGGGGTGGGACTAGAGCTCGGAGATCTCTCCTCAGAGGTCCCTCCTCAGAAGCAGCAGAACAAAATCCAAACTTGACAAAGAGCCACAGTGTACAAAATAATGATAAGAGGCAAAGAGTCGCATTTATTTTGACCGAGAACCGCCTGTTTGCCACCCCTGTTCTATCCCATCAGTGACCTCAATAAGCTTCTGCATGTTGGGGAGGGGTGAGGTCCTTGCATAAAGCACCTTTTCTAGAAGAAAGTCAATTGCTCTTGGCATCTGGAACACTGCTCAGAGTCTTTAGCTCTCTCCCCCTCACTACCTGCTTCTGTCCTGCCTGAGAGGACCTGTGCCATGTCCAGAACAGGGGCCATATGCGCTAATGTTCTGATGAAGGGCATTGCACAGTCACTCCATTCAAGGAGGCCGTCATGATGATTAGCCATCAGAGGGTCAAACTCACTATCACTGGGGTTTTCTCAGGTTGCTGTTTGAGTACCAGTTGTAAAATAAATCCCTATGTTGTGAGATCACCTACAATACTCTCATTTCCACCTTAGGTGGATGAGTCTAAGACAGGTAGGGTAGTTCTGAAGAATTAATTGACCAAGCCAGTCAGGAGAGTGTCATGAAGTCATTCTGCTTTTTGCCTCATGGTCTCTCTGCATGCCAAAGATAGATTGACTTTTCTTGATTCTCAATACAAAATTTAACTGGGTGGGGGTAGGGTGAAGTAAGATCCCAGTGAACTTTTACATATCAAAGGGCTAGATGAAAAGCAAAGAGGAAATTGGGAGAATGCCTTTGTTTTGGGTTAATAGCTTGGCATCATGTTATACCACACAAACTTTATAATTGATTTTTTTCTCAGTCCTTGAAGAATGTTGTCTGAATTTGGATAGGTATTGCATTGAATTTATATAGTAATTTAGGTCAGATGGTCATTTTGATGACATTAATTCTCCTAATCCATGAGAATAGAATGTTCCATTTCCTTAAGTCTTCTTCAATTTCTTTCTTAAGTGTAAGTTTTAATGATATAGGCCTCTCACCTCTCTGGTTTAACTTGATTCCTAGGTACTTGGTAGCTTTGGACACTATTTTAAATGAGATTGATTCCTTGATTTCTTCTCTTCTATTTTGAGTTTTTTTGGGGGGGGCACACCTGGTGATGCTCAGGGGTTACTCCTGGCTATGTGCTCAGAAGTCGCTCCTGGCAGGCACGGGGGACCATATGGGGAACCGGGGGATCGAACCGCGGTCTGTCCTAGGTTAGCGCAGGCACCTTACCTCCAGCGCCACCGCCCGGCCCCTCTTTCTCTTCTGAATCATTATTGGTATAAAAGAATGCTACTATCTTTTGTGCATTAACTTAGTAGCTGGCCACGTTGCTGTATGGTTTCTTGTTTCTAGGAGCTTTTTGTGGACTCTATAGGGCAGGGGTCTCAAACTCAATTTACCTGGGGGCCTCAGGAGGCAAAGTTGGGGTGATCCTTGAGTGCAAAGTCAGTAGTAAGCCTTGAACATTGGGGGGTGTGAACCCAAACAGCTAAAACAAAACAAAACAAAAAAAGATTCCTCTAGGGCAGGGCCACAAAATGTTGTATGGAGGGCCACAAACGGCCCGCGGGCCACGAGTTTGAGACTCTTGCTATATGGTCTTTGATGTATATCATGTTATCTGCAAATAGAGATATTTTGACTTCCTCTTTTCCCATTTGAATTCCTTTTATTTCCTTCTTTTGCCTGATTGCTATTGCTAGTACTTCTAATACTATGTTGTATAAGAGTGGAAACAATAGACATCCTTGTCTAGTGCCTGACCTTAGTGGAAATGCTTTCAGTTTTTCACCATTACAAATAATGTTGGCTATGGGCTTTATATATATAGCTTTTTAAATAGAAATCTTCCACACCTATTTTGTTGAGGGTTTTAATCATAAATGTGTGTTGTATCTTGCCAAATGCCTTCTCTGCATCAACTGATATGAGCATAAGTTTCTTATCCTTCCTTTTATTGATGTGGTGTATGCTGTTGATTGACTTGTGCATATTGAACCATCCTTGCATCCCTGGAATGAAACCCACTTGGTCATGATATGTAATCTTTTTGATGTGTTGTTGAATTCAATTTTCTTAGATTTTGTTGAACATAGATCGCATTTTAGGACATAAGTCTAACTTATAAAAATTCACAAACATAAGAATTATATCAATCATCCTATCAGAGTCAGACCATAATGCCACAGAGATCAATATTGATTGTAAATAGAGGGTTTGGAGAAAATCTAATACCTGGAGACTAAACAACATGCTGCTCAACAACAGCTGGATCAAATATATAATCAAGGAAGAAATAGAGATTCTGTAAGACTAATGCTAATGAAGAAACAAATTACCAAAATCTATGGGACACAGCACAAGCAGTAATTAGGGGAAACTTATAGCAATACAGGCTTACATAAAGAAAACAGAAAAGGACAAAATCAACAACTTAAAGACACACCTTAAATATCTGGAAAACCAACTACAAAGGAACCTGAACACAAATAGATGAAAAGAAATATTAAAGACCAGAGCAGATATCAATGATATAAAAACAAAGAAAGCAATCCAAAGAATTGATGAGACCAGGAGCTGATTTTTTTCCCTTTTGGGCTATACCTGATGATGTTCAGGGGTTACTCCTGGCTATGCACTCAGAAATTATTCCTGGCTTGGGGGACCATATGGGATGCTGGGGATCGAACCACAGTCCATCTTATGCTAGCATGTACAAGGCCAATGCCCTACTGCTTGTGCCATTGCTCTGGCCCCACACTGCTGTATGTGTGTGTGTGTGTGCTTTAAGAATAATCAAGATAGTCAAACCAAGACTCACAGGGAATAAAAGAGTAAATGCTCAAATAAAATGGATCAGATATGAAAGGGGATAAGTTACAACAGAACTCCCAGAAATCCAAGACATCATGAAAGCTTATTATGAACAATTGTATTCTGTCAAGCTAGAGAATCTAGAAGAAATGAACATATTTCTGGAAACATAATCTCCCAAAGCTAAATGACGATGAAGTAGAAAGCATAGACAGGTCAATCACAAGTGTGGAAATTGAAACAGTAATTAAGAAACTCCCCAAGAATAAAAAGTCCAGGACCAGATGTGTTCATGGGTGAGTTTTATCAAACATTCAGAGATTATTACCACTGAACCTTAGTCTCTTCCAAAATATTGAAGAAATGGGAATCCTCCCTAATACCTTCTAAGAAGCTAACTGTATATAAGCTCATTTTCAAAGTGACAGAGATACTACCAAGAAAGAAAACTAAAGACCAATCTCACAGATTAACATTGATGCAAAAATCTTTTTATTTATTTATTTATTTATTTTGGTTTTGGGGTCACACCCAGCAGTGCTCAGGAGTTACTCCTGGCTCTATGCTGAGAAATCACTCCTGGTCAGGATTTGAACCACTGACCTTCTGCATTCAAAACAAATGCCTTATCTCCATGCTATCTCTCTGACTCCTGATGCATAAATCTTTAGTATCTAGATTCTTTAATGGAGAAGACCTAAAATAAATTCAG
Organism: Crocidura indochinensis; assembly: GCA_004027635.1. Taxonomy (NCBI): domain Eukaryota; kingdom Metazoa; phylum Chordata; class Mammalia; order Eulipotyphla; family Soricidae; genus Crocidura; species Crocidura indochinensis. The sequence goes on from PVKC010011349.1 coordinate 15,636, forward strand.
ATTTGTACTCTTTAGGAATAAAATTTTTATTTTTAAATTACAATAGAATTGACTGAACAACCAGTATACTTCAGATTTGTGCTCTGAGGATGACAAAATTTTACTTTTAAATGACAATTGAATTATCTGGCCAACTATATAAACTGATCACAGAAAATGGAAACAAATTTTGACTTCTCATTGGAGTTACTTCAGCAACATCATGAGTGGTTGGGAATGTGGACAGAGGATGTAGGAATGTAAGATTTTAGTTCCAGATCTACCTGTGTGAACTTGCACCAGTAGCTCCACTTTTCTGTGCCCCAATGACTGTGCCACTGAAAGAGATATTAATGTGACCCATCATCCCAAATGGCTATAAATATTAAATGTGTTCATTTTTGTAAAGCACTGGACATATTATCTGGCACATAAATATATAGTTTTTTAAAACAAAAACAAATGAACTCTGCCAAGTATTTCTCAAGTGTCATGTATGGCCTGTTTTAGAAGATCTGGAGTGAGCTATTTTCTTTTTTTAAATAATATTTATTGAAACCAATGTGAATTACAAGTCTTTCACAGTTGTATTTTAGGTACATATTGACAGTGAATTAGGGCCAGTCCCACCATGAGTGATGACCTCCCTCTGCTATAGTTCACAGCATGCCTCCCACCCTTAGTTCCCTGGACTGCTTGAGTAACAGGTTCCTTTCGTGTATAGCTTGTTATAGTTTGGGTCTCTTGATTCTGTTGCCATTGACTTTGGTTTGGGTATTTATGTTTGATCATTTTTTATTTCCACTCAATGCTCCTGAGACTGCTTGGCCCATGGGTCCCATCCACTTTTTTTCTCAGTTTGTAGGAAGACATAGAAACCTAAGGTAGAACAAGATGATTTATGTTCTATGAAGTGAATTATATTCTATTGGAGCTTGCTTCTAACTCAGGCTGTAGATGTGTGGCCAAGCTTTGTGAGGGATCTAACTTCTTCTGACGGATGTGCTGTGATTCCCTAGTATTGACTGGGCTCCTTCCCTCCAACAGCTATGGTGTCTGAGACAACTCTTGGATCAATGTCTTGTATTAAAATTAAAAGGTTACATCACTGCTTTTAAGTCTTTGAGACTCCTATTGGTTACAATAGCAGTACTCTCCACCAATCGCATCCAATCAACAGACTTCACTAGGAATGAGAGGCAGTGGGGAGCAGGGATTATGATTCCCCTGTAGGAGCATCTTAGAGATCAATTGCTACCCAAGCTAGACCTACCTCCCTAGAGTAAATTTGGGGGGCTCTATACAAAATGGTCTGCCTCAGATGCCACAGTAAATGCTGTTTTTGTTGCCTTGCTTCCCTATTTTCTAATCTCAAGGGAGAGGGGAAAAATGAAATCACCCTTCTCACCAGTGAGAGAAATGAGATTTCTCCTTAAGATCAAACTAATGCTCTGTTTATTTGTTTTTAATGTATGGTCTACAATTTATTTAATCTTTCCATCTACCAAGTAAATAAATGAACATTCCTTAATTGCCTCCTGGTACATTGCATATATTTGAAGCGTCTGAAAATGGATTTGTGATAAATAGAATCTAAACACAACACCTGATGTATTGGAATAAATAAGAATTGGGACTCCGGATAAGTTAGGAATAGATTATACTGTGATCATGCTTTGTGCTTCCTATTACGCCTGTATGCTCAAAATTTAGATATGTACCCATATCATCTTGGCTATCCATCTCCAGGATAGGTGGCTTAGACACTTGGCAAGTGGGAAAGGCCAGTTTATGACTTCATGGTTTGACCAACTAACTGAAAACACTTAAGAACAGGTTGTAACCTTACTAGAAAATTAGCATATTTCTCCAAGTAACCATGTTTTAAAAAGGGATGGAGGAGGAATGAACTTAAAACAACCATAGACAACATTGAAAAATGAATCATTAGCAAGAACCAAATTTACAGGAAACAAATATTTCACCATGATTTGCTGCCTTTCACTGATGTTTACCTGTTATTAATTACTGCTAACCGTGCCCTGGTATTTTTTCTCAGGCTCTTATGTATGCCTTTTTTCCATTTCCTCTACTTATTAAGAAAAGTTAGCTTCTTATATTTAAACTGCCATATAATTAATATGCAATGAAATTCATGGATCTGAAGAATGCAGTTCCATGATTTGTCACAAATACATGCCTACCTTTATAATCTACATCTCTGTCAAGGCAAACAGTTTTGTATTCCTGAAAACATTCCTCCTGCTCTTTCCTCTCCATTCTGTACCCTCTTCACATGGGCCTCAGGAAAACACTCTGACTGCTTTCAACAGAGATTAATTTTGTCTTTTCTACAATTACATATAAATCAAATTTTGTAGGAAATGTTCTTTCGTGTTTTTTTTTTAACCCCCAGCATATTGTCTTTGAGGTTCACTTGTATGGTTTGCCTGTACCTGTAATTCATTCCTCTTTACTGGTGAGTAACATGTGTGATTGTTTTTTATTTATCCATTTATTTACTGTAGCAAATTGGGGTCATTTCTGAATTTTGACTATGGTCAATAAAACTGATACAAATAATTCTGAACTGGTCTTGTGTGCACTTATGTTTTTATTTCTCGAGAAGATACATGGGGAGAGACTTAGGGGGTCAGAGGCAGATGTATGTCTAATTTTATGGGAAGCTATCTGACAAATTACCATACATCTGACAAATTGGCCATACCATTCTGCACTGCTGATACTAATTTGAGAGTGTTCCGGTTGCTCGAAGTCCTTATCAAAATTTTGTGCTGTTGGTCTTTTTTTGTGTCAATCATCATTATGCATGTTAATTTAAAATTTTTGCTTTACTCTGATGACTAACACTGTTCAGTTCCCTTTTCATGTTTTCATGTTTTTGATGGCCTTTCTCGTGTGATCTTTTGCCTAACCCATGTCTGTTTTTTTCTGAATATGTCTTTTTATAAAAAGTATTAAATGTTGATATTCTAATATATTAAACTCTCCACTTATAGTATTAATGCTTTGTCATTCTTTTTTTTTTTTGGCCACACCTTGTGATGCTCAGTGGTTACTCCTGGCTATACACTCAGAAATCACTCCTGGCTCTGAGGACCATATAGGAAACTGGAGGGTCAAATCAAGGTCTGTTTGATCAAGGTCTAGGTTAGTGTATGTAGGGCAAATGGTCTTACCACTTGCACCATTGCTTCACCCCCTGCTTTGTCATTTTTGACTAAGAAACCTATGCCTTCCTCATAAATTTATTCTGGTGGTTTCTTTCTGGGAGTTTTATTTTTTATTATTTTAAGCTTTTATACTTTTGTATGTAATACACTTTGACTTGATTTTTGTGTATGAAGCATGAGTTGAACTTTTATCCTATCTCACATGTACTCTTGTTTTGTGTGCATTTGTTGGGGGCAATTTTAGCTACAGCCAGTAGTGTTCAGTCTTAATCCTGACTATATCCATGAATAACTCTTGGAAGCTCTCAGGGGAACATATGATGGCCTTTCTCATGTGATCTTTTGCCTAACCCATGTCTGTTTTTTTTCTAAAAAAATGTTAGCTGCATGCAAGACAAAGGCCTTTCTTCCTATACTAGTTCTCCAACCTGTTCTTCCAGCTTCTCTTACATGACTCTGATTCAGTAGAACTATTTGAAAAATGATTCTACTCCTAAGGGGTTGTATTACTTAGCTCTGTGACTACAAATCAATTGATAATATAATTGTGGATCTTTCTGGGCTCTTCTGTTCCACTAGTCTGAAGGGTTTATTAACCCATACTACAGTGTCTTGACTACTTTATAGTAAATCTTGAAACTTGGCAGCATTTTATCATTTTACCCTTTTTTCAAAATTGTTTGAACATTTCCATTTCAAAACAATCTTATCCATTCCTATAAATAAAGTGTATGATTCTGAAAATCAGGGCTTAAATATAGTTAAAATGCGTGGACTCAAAGCATAGATCAATCTATTCTGACAAACATAACTATATACATATGTCAATAACCCCAGTAAGCTTTGTTTTGCCCATTCCTAGTCATTTTGATTTTCCAAGAAGAACCACCATTAGGATTTTCATTGCTTGAGATTTGTTTTGGCTATTCTAGAATTTCTGTAAATGGAATGAAGTCATGTGCACACCCCTGGCAGTTAATATTCTTTTAACACACTTTTTCTTTGTTGGTTTGTTTGTTGTCATATGCTATGCCATGTATAAAAGTACCACGGTTGGTTCATCCTTTCACCTCATGATGCACACATGGGTTGATACCAGTTTAGTACACACAGTTGCTATGAATAAGTTTATAGAAGATATTTATGGATAATTACTTTTATTTAGGTAAATACCTCATAGGAAGATTTCTGTTTATAGACTAAATATATGTTTACTCTTTAAGAAACTGTCAGACACTTTTCAAGATTACTTTATAGTCTTACAATTTTGGGTAGTCTATATATTCATAAAAATTCATTTCAGTTTTTCTAGGATGTTATAGCATCTAATTGTAGGTATAATTTTCTTTTAAATTTTTTTTTATTAAAATTTTGAAGGCTATGTATTATAGATTTGGTCATAATACATTTGTTCCAAGATTAATCCCACCACCAATGTAAAGTTCCCTCTACCCTTGTTCCTGAATTCCTCCCCATTTTCAAGCCTACTTCCCTGGCAGGCATGAAATAATATATTTTATATTGCTTATTTTTAGGTAAGTGACAATGAAATTATTTCATAAAGAGAATAACAATAAAAAATTTGTGAAAATTAATCGATCTCAAAATGAGGTCAAAAAATCATCAGAAGGTTTGCTAAGTGACTTGCTGCTCATTGGTTTTCTATTATTTGTTTTGTTTCTCTGAACATTTGTTGGCATTGAATACACATTGACATTTCAATTGTGGTTGTTCCTATTTGGATGACAGTATTGAAAAAATTAAATGTGGCTGCATGGTCCAGAAATTCAAAGGTCTGTAGCTCTCTGACTGATATTGAAGCTTTTGTGGGGTCTGGTTTTTGAACTCTACATCTTCCAAATATACAAGAAGGTATGGGCAGGGAGAGGGTACCCACCCCACACACACTCTAAGAAAGTCCTGGCGATGTCAGTACAAAATACCTGCATACTTAGAGTTTTGATTGGCTTGACATCACTGTAGAGATCAGTGGTTAAGTGGTGAAGGTAGGCCATTGACAAAAGTGGTGGTTGTAAGTAATGGATAATGCTGGTGAGGCTTTGACAGAGTTGGAACCTGGACTGCCTCTCCCTCTAAGGCTGCCAGCTTTCAACTGCAAGACCAGTGACCCCAAGAATTTTTGTGGCTTGATATTCTCTTTTAATAATAGAGTGAGTCTATGGAGCTGGCTGAAGATGTAATTTTCTATTTCCTTGTGGCTAAATATGTTGAGTCAAATTTTATATGTGCATGTTTTCTTTTGTGAAATGCTTGTTCAAATATTTACCCATTTATATTGGGTCAGTTGGTTTTAATCATTTATTTGCAGAAGTTGTTTTCCATTTATTTAAGGACATACATATATACATCATTGTTAATTATTAGCTAAGTATATAAATATTTTCCCTATTTGTGGCCAATTTACTAACAGTGTTTTCTAATAGGCAAATTTTTTGAAAAGATAATTTTATATGAAATCCATCTTTTCACAAATGTTTTGTTAAAAACAAATTATTCTAATTCAAGTTAAAAACTATTTTGCCTTTTACTTGATGTTTTATAATTTTAGCTTTTATGTTTAGGTATGTGTGGCCTATGATCCTCAAAGATTCATTTACTACCTTATGAAGTTTTATTTTTAATTCATTGGTATTTTCTTTTTACATCAATGTGCTGCCTGCAAATAAAGGCAGCTTTAGTTCTGTAAGTTCACTTTTATTTATTTTTCATCTTTTTTGATTGTTTGTTTTCTTGTTTTTGTTTTTGGGACACACCTGGTGATGCTCAGGGGTTACTCTTGGCTATGCACTCAGAAATTGCTCCTGCTTGGGGGACCATATGGGATGCCGGGGGATAGAACCAAGGTCTATTCTAGGTCTGCCATGTGCAAGACAAAAGCCTTATTGCTCTAGCCCCTATTTCTTTTTCTTATTTTGCTCTGCTAGTACCTAAAATTTTAAATTGTGGGTCATGACCCATTAGATTCATATAACACAATGTGAGAATCATGAAAAAAATCAACAGTATGAAAAAGGTTTCTAAATATGCAGTGACCAAATATTAATTCAAACTCGAAGACATAGTAAATCCAAGGTATTTATGACAGTGCTCATGCATGCTGTATGTTTTGATTTAAAAAGTTACAAGTGGAAATAATTTAAGATACAATAGTAGTAAAACCAACTGAATCAGAAGTTTTATTTGTAAGAAGATATGTAATGACAATTCATGTTCTTTAATGGATATATGGCTAAAGAATGAATAGTAGTTAAATTATGTATTCCAAGGAATTTGTTTCAAATCATGGGAAATAAAATTGTTGATATTATTTTCTTATGAGTATTTCAATAGGTGTAGAATATGTGGAAACATATCTTCTTACTAATGTTAGTAATTTTTAAACTCATTTTAAATCTTTACATCTTCAGTCTAGATGAACTTGTGATAGTTAAATTTTTAAAGGATCCTACCTTTATAATATTTTTATAAATTTTGTTGTCCCTCATTTTCAACTCCTTATTCTTTACCTATGCATATATTAGTAAAGCTTCTTTGTTTAATTTTTTTAATTTAAATTTAATTGATTACATATATACATTTGTATATGTAACATAAACCTTCCCAAGCTATAAGTTCATTTTAAGCACTGCTTTAGTTAACAGAAATTTTGGTATGTTATAGTTTTATGTTTTCTAGTCGAAAATATTTTCTCATTCCCTTCATAATTGCTCCTTTAATTTATGTGTTATTTAGACTTGTAGAACTTAGTTTTCAGTATATATGTTTTATTTATATTTTGATATTAATTGCTAATTTAGTTCTGTTTCATCAGAAAAATAAATTCAGTAGGATTTGGATTTTGTGTGTGTGTGTATGTGTATGTATGTGCGTGTGTGTATGTGTGTATGTATCGGGTTATACCCAGTGATACTCAGGGCATATTCATGGCTCTGCACTCAGGAATCACTCCTAGCAGGAGTAGGAGAGCCATAAGTGATTCTGGGGTTGGAACTTGGGTCAATGAGTGTAAGGCAAATGCCCTACACATTATACTATCATTTTTGCTCCAAGATTTGAATCCTTCAAAACTTGAATCTTGTTTTATGGTCCAGAACATGATTTATCTTGATTAACTGCTATGTACAGTAGATCATCATTTAATTAGATTGAGTGGATGGCTGTGTGGGTCACATTTTGTATATTCTTTATGATATATTTTACCTGCTATTAATATTAATGAAATGGTTGTGTCTTCCAAATTTATATGTTGCAATTCTTATCTACATTATTTTATGATGGTACTAGGGGGTGTGGGCTTCGGTTAATGAGTAGGCCTTGAGTACAAACCCCTCAAGTAGTCAGTGCCTTTATAAGGAAAACCCATTCTTTTGCCATTTGAGGACACAGGGAAAAACACCATCTAGAAATCATGAAGTGGACTTTCACTGGACCCCAATCTATATGACTTTTTATCCTCTAGCTGTGAGAAATAAGTTTCAGTTGTTTTATTAGTAATCTAGGCTGTGGAATTCTGTTATAGATACCCACATAGATTAAGAAACTTGTTCTATCAAGGACTGAGGGCAGGCCAAGACTGCACCCTAACTCCCATCAGAAAACCCAGCAGCTTCCACCCACATCGACATGAAAAACCACTCCTCAACTAAGCTCCAAAGAAAATGTTGAAATCCCAAGAAATTGAGGCAGAGAGGGAGCAATGTTGGCTTTGTGAGTCATGTATCATTTTCATATGCAGTGACATAGATTAGCTATGCCTGCTATTGAACTTAAGTAAATGTAGTCATATAAAATGAAAATATTAAAAATATGTTTAAGAAAAAGAGAGATTAAAAATGTCTGCCATATGGGGCCAAAGAGATAGCATGGAGGTAAAGCATTTGCCTTGCATGCAGGATCGTGGTTCAAATCCTGGCATCCTATATGGTCACCTGAGCCTGCCAGGAGCAATTTCTGAGCAGAGATCTGGGAGTAACTCCTGAGCACTGCCGGGTTTGACACAAAAACAAAACAAAACAAAATATGTTTGCCATAGATACAGAGGAAAACGGAAATATTTGGTGGTAAGAAATGTGCACTGTTGAAGGGGTGAACTTTGGAGACTGTATGATGAAAATTCCATCATGAGCAAATTTGTAACTGCATTTCACAGTAATTCAATTTTAAAATGTATTAATTAGCCTTCTTGTATTTCAGGGAAGCCTGGCAGCTGAAACCACAACCCACAAAGGTATTCTCCATGTCTGCATTTGGCCAGCTCCATAGATTCACTCTATTCTCCAAAGAGATATAAACCAAGCCATGAAAAATTATGGGTACACCAGCCACGTAGCTGAAAGCAAACAATCTTGGAGGATAGGTTGAGTCAAGTCCTTGCCTGCCAATGCCATGCCAGCTGCACTCACCAGCCACAACTACCACTTTGTCAATGGCCCATCTTCACCAGTCAGTTATCTGCAGAGATATCAATCTGACCAAAACTCTAGTTATGCTGATATTTGGGCTGACATCACCAGGACCTTTGCCTTCTGTTTCTAGAAGGCCTACCAGTCACAGTATCAGTAATAGTGTTTGGAATTCTCGAACCATACGTACTTTTTTTTTTTGGTTTTTGGGTCACACCCGGCAGTGCTCAGGGGCTACTCCTGGCTCCATGCTCAGAAATTGCTCCTGGCAGGCACGGGGGACCATATGGGGCACTGGGATTCGAACCGATGACCTTTTGCATGAAAGGCAAATGCCTTACCTCCATGCTATCTCCGGGGCCCCCTCATACGTACTTTTTTAATACTGTCATCGCTGTAGGAACACATCAATTTAGAAACCAATATGTATTTGAAGCCACATAATTTTCAGAACATAAGAAGTAATATAATGATCAACTAGAATGAGAGCTTAATAAACCTTTTGATAATGACCTCATTGTGAGACACAATAATTTTCACTATTTTCTTGTTGCTGTACTCTTTTTTTCTTTTCTTTGTCTTTCTTTCTTTCTTTCTTTCTTTCTTTCTTTCTTTCTTTCTTTCTTTCTTTCTTTCTTTCTTTCTTTCTT
>PVKC010011350.1:0-24862 GCA_004027635.1 Crocidura indochinensis
CATCTTATTTTATATTTTTGGAGGGTTTTGGGTCACACCCGCCAGCACTCAGGGCTACTCCTAGGTCTATGCTCAGAAATCGCACCTGGTAGGCTTTGGGGACCATATGGGATGCTGGAATTCAAACCATTGACCTGCATGCAAGGCAAACGCCTTAGCTCCATGCTATCTCTCTGGCCCCACACGCCATCATCTTAGGTTAGGGCATGAAGGCAAACGTCCTACTGCTTGCACCACCCCCCTGGCCCCAACTTTATTTTCTTTTGAGGTTTCTTTACTACTGGCAATTTTACACATATTTGGAACTTAATGTTTTAAAATAGAGTTCTTTTTGGATGGTGTGTAACAGCTATAAAGCACTTGTTTTTATAGCATCCCCACCCCAAAATCGGACTTCCCATTGAACCCAGATTACAATATTAAGAATAATACGGGTAATTAATTGCAATTAACCAGCTGTTTTCTCAAATTGATCCATATTCCTGTGCTGGGGTAGCAGGTGTGAACAAGATCGAAACTGCTGGACCGCTACAGTAGTTATTATCTGGTAGCTTGAAGATCAGTGTTCTCAGGTGTAGAATGGTTGAAAACCACCGCCCTTGAACAATGGTTTTTCTTTTATTTTTCTTCTTTTGTTTTTGATTTTTTGGGCCATACCCAGCAGTGCTCGGGGGTCGCTCCTGGCAGGCTTGGGGGACCATATGGGATGTCGGGATCGAGCCTGGGTCTGTCCTAGGTTGGCTGCGTGCAAGGCAAACATCCTACCACTCTGCTATCGCCCTGTCCCCAATTTTTCTTTTAATGAGTATTTTTACATTAGACTCCACAGAGGCAAGTTAAAGATCATTATATTTTACATACATAAAAGATATTTTAAGTTTAATAGGGGCTTTAGAAATTTGGTCTGTCAAATTGTTTGAAAATACATGTAGAGCATGCTGTGAACACTCACCTTTACATGAAAAAGCATGAACGTAGCAATATACATTTCTTTTGAGTACTATACCTATAATTGTACCTGAATTCCTTTTCAGAAACATACAGCTTTTGCTACTTTCGCTAATGAAAAGGCAGCTATAAAGGTATGCTATCTCTATACTATTAGTATTATCTCTTACCCGACTAATTTTACTCTTACCCTACATTTTAATCTGTATAAATGGGGACTATTGGGATATTTTGAATAAAGAACACTATAATTTGCATATTTAAAAGATTACTTTGACTATTATGTTGAGCAAAAATGGTTAATGGGGAAAAAATTAAAGCGGAGAGTTGTTAAAATATAGAAATTCTGTCCATAGTTGATTGATATATGTATGGCTCACAATAGTAGTATAGAGAGGTGATATAGATTTGAGATTCATTTTGAAGGTAGCAAACAAGATTTCTTGATAGCTTAAATATATACAGTAGGAAAAGGTATTAAGGACAAATTTGAGATTTTTGACAGACATCGAAAATCAGTATTGCCATTTACTGATTTGGAGAAATTTGCAGGTGGGGAACATTGTGGGTAGAGTGAGGAGAAATTAGTGGCTTCTGTTTTGTTCTTGTTTTTTTGGGTCATAAGTATGATCGTTTAGTGTTAGGGTTTATTATTGGTTCTACTATTGGTTCTGTGCTCAGGAATCACATCCAATGGGATTGGAGGCCATATGGGATCCTGGGATTGAATCTGGGTCAGCTGGGTCCAAGGCAAACTCCCTACCCCACTATATTATCACATTGGCTATGTGGTTTATTTTCGGCAATGTTTATTTTGAGATTATTAGACACTTAGCTGATTAGTCCAGTTTTATGTTTATAGATTTTAGGATAGAAGTTAGGTCCAAAACTGTACGTTTGGGACTCATTAGCTGGGAGAAGGTATTTGAGTTTGGGTTCTTTCCAGAAAATTAGAGGATGATTACTAGAGCTTATAACCCAACATTAAGTTTGAGAAGGTGAGACAAAGAAATTGAAGAGTAGAAACCAATTGAAGTTAGAAGGAAACTAGGGGGAAAATTATCTGTAAGCCAAGTGAAGGATAGATATCAATGAAAAATGTAGTAAACACTTTAAATTTAGTAATATTGAAAACAGGATTAACCTTTGAGTGGTATTACAGAATTTGATATGCACTGTTCAAACCAATGTCACTAGATTGATGAGAACATAAGCCTGATTGGATAGACAAGAAATATATGGGATGCCGGCATTCAAACTGCCGTCCTGCATGCAAGGCAAATACCTTACCTCTGTGCTATCTCTCCAGCCCCAAGGGCTTAGATAATCTTAAGGAGTTCTCTCTAAGACTTATTTAAAATGTAGAAATGCCTTACCTCTGTGCTATCTCTCCAGCCCCAAGGGCTTAGATAATCTTAAGGAGTTCTCTCTAAGACTTATTTAAAATGTAGATGATTAAGTAGGATTAATAGATGAAGAAAAAAGAACGTTGGAATAAAAGAAATAGCATTTTGTATGCTGATATGTATGATTTATTTAGCAGAAAATTACCACCTAAGTCTTAAGTGAAAGCACCCTCCTCTTAACCTTGTTCTATTCTAGAGAGTGAAAGACTCTTGAGAGAGACAGTGGAATTTAATGTCAGGCAGCTGTGTTTAAATAAAATTATATTTAGTGTGTGATGACAGAACATAGAATTTATTGCTACAGGAGCTATTAATGAAAGGAGAATTGCAGTAGGCAGTACTAATTATTTTAAGCTGTTTGGAGAGGGGCAGAGTTAGATTTAATTAGAGTTAGCTTTAAGTGATAAGCAGTTTTAAGCAAGGAATAAAGGGCATGGCAGTCCTTAAAGAATGGCTTAGGGACAGACAGCCAATGGAGTATTAATACTGACTATATGCATTATATATGACCCTTAGGAAATGTAGTTTTGGGTACAATTGTCACAGATTTTAACTCTTGGTTCTTTTGAAGGCATTGACAAGACTCCATCAGTTGAAACTTTTAGGTCATACTTTAGTTGTTGAATTTGCAAAAGAACAAGATGAAATTCATTCCCCATGTCCCACTTCAAGCACTGAAAAAAAGAAAAGGTATGTAGATTATCTTGATTTTTCTGTAATTAATAAAATTTTTTCTCAGTACTTTACATTTTTACTTTAAGATTTGCAAGTAACTATCTTAAAACAAATGGTATTTAAAAACAATTCTTAATGGTGCTTTAGGAATCTGATTTATAATTAGGAAATAAACTGAGAAATTAAAATAGAGTGGAGATAGAGCATTTTAAGTTTAAAGGATGGAAACTAGTTTAAAGTCTGGTGTTAGAGATATCTGAATTTTATAGACATGAGTTTAAAGAATGTTATTGGGTACCCAGCTGTGATTATACAAAACATGTTAGTAATTTAAGAAATATAACTCTTTGCAGTTATATAACATTTAGAAAATTGATTTATGCTAATGGTCTTTGAAGTGTAGTCACTAGGTTAATAGAATCTTAGTTCTTAATATGAAATACAGATTTTTGACCCTTACTCATTGCTGTTGAATGAAAAATATGGGTAAGAAATGGAAAAACACTAAGTTCTAGCAAGTGTTTTTAAGAAAACCTATAGGTGATATTATTTTATTAGAGAAGTTTGAGCGTCACTATTTTATTTTTCTTTTTGGGCCACACCCTGTGATGCTGGGGTTACTCCTGACTTGGGGAATCATATAGGATGCCTGGAATCGAACCAAGTTCTGTCCTGGATCGGCCACGTGCAAGGCAAATGCCCTACTGCTGTGCTATTGCTCCAATCCCAGAAAACCCTATTTTGTACCTCGTAAACTTTTATTGTGTGTGTACCAGTGAGTTACAGTGAAGAGTAAATAAAATTTTGTCTTAACTTGTATTACATTTGTATTAAAAATGGTATCTAGGGGCCAATGAGGTGGCACTAGAGGTAAGGTGTCTGCCTTGCAAGCGCCAGCCAAGGAAAGGCTGCGGTTAGAGCCCCTGGCATCCCATATGGTCCCCCCAAGCCAGAGGCAATTTCTGAGCCCTTAGCCAGGAGTAACCCCTGAGCATCAAACAGGTATGGCCCGAAATCCCCCCCCCCCAATAAATAAAAAATAAAACTGGTATCTAGTAATAGTCAATTCTGTCTCCTTTACTTTTCATTGTTTGCATGAGAAATGCTTTCATGTTTTAATTACAGTACTCTTTCCTATACTGTCTTGACTGAAAAGTGTGCTTTTTCAAAATGCTAAGATCAATTTTGATTCTGTATTTGTAGATCTGATGTCCCTGTGGAAGAAGATAAAGAAAGAAAAGAAGTTGGCTGTTTAACCATAGAAAATGGAATTGCACCAAATCATGGGTTAGTGTTGTTTTGTTTGTATTCTATATTTTTGGTTTTGTTCAGTGTGTGTATGTTGTTTTTAATAGTATTATTATGAATGTTCTAGATTGCACTTAATTATTTTTGAGCTAGAAGTTTATCATAGTATTTGGCTATAGTATTGAGATCTATAAAATAATTGCTAGGAAAGCCCAGTTTGGGGGACAAGAGCAATAGTACAGTGGGCAAGGTATTTGCCTTTCACACGGTCTACCTGGTCTCATTCCTTGGCACTGCACATAGCCACTTGAAACTGCCAAGTGTGATCCCTGAGCAGCACTGGCTGTAGCTCAAAAAGAAATAACCTAATGGTATAGTAGTAGGTCTCTTTCTCCCCCCCCCCCCAAGTTTTTAGTTTTGGGGCCACACCCTGTGATGCTCAGGGGTTACTTCTGACTCTGCTCTCAGAAATCACTCCTGGCTTGGGGGACCATATGGGCTGCTGGTGGTTTGAACTGCAGTCCATCCTAGGTCAGCCGCATACAAGGCAAATGTCCTTCTCTGGCATCTGCTCTGGCCCTAGCAGTAGGGTTCTTGCCTTGTATATGGATGATCTGAATTCAAACTTGTCTCTTGAATCATGCCAGAACTGATTCTAGAAATAGGCATAGAGCTGGGAGTAAGCCTCAAGCACCACTAGTCTTGGGTTCCCTTTCCTTATCCACGTCTTATCCTCTGCTTTTTGTTTTGTTTTGTTCATTATACTTTAGATGTGATCGAAACAGGAAAAGTCAGAGTACTGAATTATTTTAGCAACTTTGGGTTGTCAGATAAACTAAAGTTAGTAAAACTTACTAAAGTTATGAAAGATTACTTAATGTTAGTAAAACTTTCAAAATATCAGCTGGGCATTTAAAGTTGTTTTGTTTTGTTTTGTTTTGTTTTGTTTTGTTTTAGACTGACTTTTCCCCTGAATTCATGCCTCAAATACATGTATCCACCACCTTCAAGCACAATCCTTGCAAACATAGTAAATGCTTTGGCAAGTGTACCTAAGTTTTATGTACAGGTAAGTTGAATAAAATTACTTTCTCAAAGAATGCTTGTATAACTTTAGTTGTCAGTTTTTATTCTGATTATCCTACATTACATATTAATAATAATTAGACTAGATATATATCTTATGGTGTTTTGTTTGATCTGAGCTCTTATAACTAGGCATCACAATGGATGGTTTATAAATAAAATGATTTCTTTCATGAAGTCTGAAATTCCAAAATTAGGGAACTTCCATGTTTGGATTCTGATGGCAGCTTTTTATACTTGCAGATGATTGATTTCTTTTTGTCTCACATAGTCAGGATATCAGGTATCTCTTACAGGACTCACTAATTCTACTCATGGGGCTCTATACTTAACATATTACTACAGAAAGGTTTCTCCATCTAATACTGTCATACTAGGATTTGGTTAGAATTCAGCATATGAATTTTGGAAACTAAATTATTCAACCCATTGCAAACAAAACACAACATTCAACTAAAGGCTTTCTTAAACTATATCATAAGCTTACTGATGTGTTCAGCATTAGTAAAAATAATTTTAAATTACTTTGCAAAATAAAATTACTACTTTCTTACATAATGGGAAATTATAGAAGTTCCTGTGAAGTACATCTTTTAAATGATATTTATTTTACAGTGGGGTAAGACAATATTTTGATAGATTTTATATTTAAAAGAATATGGCATTCTTCATAAGTATAATAGTGCCAGTTATCCCTGTAGGATCAGATAAAGCAAGATGTAGCTCACTCTGCATTCATTCTTCACAACAATAATATGTTTGCAAGATTTTAAGTATTTAAGATGTCAGTCGATTATTTTACTATGCAAAATTTAATGTTCACTACTTCAAGGTGCTTCATCTTATGAATAAAATGAATTTGCCCACTCCTTTTGGACCAATTACTGCACGACCTCCTATGGTAAGAAGCTCTTAGAATTTGGGGGATTCAAAATTTCTTACCCCAAGGTGGGGTTATTGTGGCTAAATTTTACAATTATTTGTCCTTAACTTAATATATATGAAACAGAAGAAACATTTAAAGAAGGAGTGTGATAATAGTCAAGTGGAGAAATGAAAAAGTAAGAGAGGCAAAGTGTGAAAAATATATTTGGTAATAAATCATTTCTACTGTTATTGTTGAATACTTTGATGCAGAACACAATACCCTTCTATAATTTAGTGAAATTATTTAAAAAGCTATCTAGCGTTTTATTTGTAGAAGGTAGGAAAGATGGCCGCTGTACTTTTGTTATAATTTACTGAGTAAAACAATTTATATAAGAAGCTACGTCTAATTTAGAATAATTTTAGCTATTTCTAAGTACTCTGTTTTATGGATAATAATATTGAGTACTGACTTTTTAATACAAATGTCTGCTTTTGACTAGAAAGATAGTATAAGTAGGGCAGAACAATAATTTACTTTGTTTGAGACATTCTAAGAAACTATTTGCTTTTGTTTGAGACATTCTAAGAAATATAAATTATTTGCCTTTGGGCCTGAGTGGTAGCATAGTGGTAGGGCAACTATTTGATTTTCAAAGTTAAATGAGCAAACACTCTACCCATTGTACTACTTATTGTTCTAGCCCCACAATCACTTGGTTTTATGTATAGACCATGATAGGCTTTTTATGAATTCATACAGTTAGAAAAAACAGGCAAATTCAAGAAAAAGAAATGAAATAATGAGATGGGGATAATATAGGTAATTGCAAATGCTTTTTCTGTTCTATAAATATGCATTGCCTTTTTTATTCTCTTAATTAGTATGAAGATTATATGCTGTTACATGCACCTCTTCCACCTACTTCTCCACAACCACCAGAGGAGCCTCCTTTGCCAGAGGAGGATGAAGAATTTTCTAGTAAAGAATCAGAATATGAAAGCAGTGATGATGAAGGCCGACAAAGGTTTGTAGAGTCAAAAAATGTTTGTGTAGATTGCAAGAAACTAAATCTGAGAATGAGATTTTCATGCCTTTAATTTTCTTTTTTTAAAATAAAATGTTATTAAGTGAAGGCCTTTTAAGTACAAATCAAAGTGATTATTGTATTATTACATTTCTTCAGCTTTTTGTAAGATTAAATACATTGTTTTAGTATGAATTATTTGCTTTTTGACAACAGTATAACTATTCTATTTGAGCAACCGACCTTATAGTTAAAGATATTTAGAAACTAAAAAAAATGATAATATTCCTGGTTCTTTCAAAATAATACTCGACAGAGCCGTAGGACTTTCATATTTGCCAATTGACATAAAACACATATTGGGGACTAGAGAGTTAGTCTAGGGTTGAATGCAGGTGAACAACCCCAATTCAGTCTGATATCACAATGCGTTCCCCTGAGCACTGCTGGAGTTAGTCTGGGTAATCTCTGGTACCAAGCAACACCATATCTAAAGTAAGTTTCTTTTTCAAAAATCTACCCAACAAGGCAGAAAACTACCAGGTTGGGCCCCAGGCTTCCTGATTGCTGCTTGGGATGTTAAAAACTAAAGTTAATGGTTTAGGAATACTTAAATAATACTGATTGTTTTAATATCTGTAACTCCAAGTACAGATTTAAGCTCACTAAAAATATTGGTAAATTGCTATGCTTCTATGAAAGGAAATCTGAATACTTTTCTTTTTCTCACAATATAGGATGACTAAACTTATGGAACTGGCTAATCTTCAGCCCAAAAGACCAAAAACAGTAAAGCAGCGTCACGTGAGAAAAAAGCAAAAAATAAAAGATATGCTAAATACACCTTCTGCTTCCCACAGGTAATTTTGTTGGATTATGAAATACTTGCTTTGTATGTACTTTTTCTTTTCCTATGTACTTTTTCTTTTCCTATTTTTTTTTTTTTAACTTTTTAACAGTACCTGGCCAATTTGGTTCTCAGGGCTTCCTCCTGACTCTGTGCTTTGGGTTAATACTTGATTGTGCTTGGGTAACCATATGGGGTATTAGAGATCAAGCTTGGGTCAGCAGCATGCAAGGCAAGTGCTCTGTCTGGTTTATGTACTTAAACATATCTCTGTCTTATTTCTATTTCTCACTCCTAAGCATAATTTTATCGGTAATTTCTGTTTGCATCCATTGATCACATTTAATCAAGCATTTGATATTACATGTAACTTTAATGTGAAGTCACGTAATTGTGTTGCTCTTAATTGCACATATATGTATGTATTTTTTTTTTTATTTCACATCTTTTCTACTTTTCCTTATCATCTCTCCCCTTTTTTAAATATTGGGTTCTATATATTGTTTGGGGGTGGCGTCATACTTACGATAGTTGGATTATTCCTGGCTTTGCACTCAGCAAATAACTTTTGATAATTTTGGGGAAACCGTATGGGATTTTGGGGATGAACCAGAGTGACTAAGTGCAAGGCAAATGCCTTACTAACTATAAGATTGCTCAGCCCCACCACTCATTTTTTATTTTTGGTAGTCTTCTGATGATTATGTGTTGTTTTTCCTTCTGAATCACATTTGGTTTTTATTTTACTACAAGGAGATAAATCTTTAGTTTTAACCTTCTAAGATATAAAATCTTCCTTTACTACTTTCTGTTTGCATACTCTATCCTGTGGACAGTATTTAAAATAAATTAGTTTATAGTAGTAAATATAGCTATAAAATAATTATACAGTAAAATGTTATTGAGTTATATAATTTCAGTGATGTATTTTCATTTTAGGCACACAGGATACATGTAACTATCCTTTTTGTTTTTATTTTTATTTATGCTTTTATTTTCTCTTCGTGAATTCATGTTTATGATTTCTCCACATAGTAATATAAAGTTACACTGGTTCCCTTTGTTTGGAACTCTCAAGTAGTAGTCTTCAGAGAAAGCCTTAGTTCCCCACTAGCAATCCTCAGCAGTAAACTGCTAGTTTATTGTAAAAGTCTTTTTTTCAGGGTTGCCTCAGCCATCCTGGTAATATTGAGGTCCTCCGAGGCTATACCAGTTGACAAATACTTAGATTTGATAAAATTTCACCCTTCTCAACAGTATACAGGACACTCTAAAACTTGTCACATATTTATTAAATAAGTTATGAGTTTCTCTGCTAACTATTGTGCAGTTTAGAGCATAATTCCACAGTTAACACCACTTTTTAGTGAATTAATAGTCATATGGATAGTGAACTGTATGAGCTATGATTTCATTAGTAATTCAAAAGTTGATATAAAAGGAAAAGATATGGAGTATTAAGTTAAAGGTCATGAAAAAATTAGTCAATTGAGAAATCTTTAAAGATTTAAGAGAGAAGAATCACTTTCAGCAAGACTTTGAAGATACAAAGCAGAAGAGAGATGCCAGTGTGAATGAAAGGTGAAAGCTAAGCTTCCAAAGATAATGAAATGTTAGATATAAGAAGAAAAATGCTATAATTAAAAGTAAATGAATAAAAGATTTGCTTAGAGTGTTAGATGTTACATTATGGATTTATTGAGGGAGGAATTGTAATGACATTGTCATCTAAAAAATAATCCTTTTAGACCTCGTTACCTTATGATGAAGGTTCACAAAATAAAAATAAGCACATATAGGCTGAAGGTCAGGATTATGAGAATGAAATATGATTTATTTTTTATTTTATATATTTTTTTTGGTTTTGGGACTACAACCGGTGACGCTCAGGGATTACTCCTCGCTATTCACTCAGAAGTCGCTCCTGGCAGGCACGGGGGACCATATGGGGAACGGGGGAGGTGGGGGGGGATATCGAACCGTGGTCCGTCCTAGGTTAGCGCAGGCACCTTACCTCCAGCGCCACCGCCCGGCCCCCTGAAATATAAATATGATTTTAAAATGTATAAAGTACTAGCTTATATTTGTATCCTGAGCATTTTACCAATGAAATGGTATTCATTTTAGATGAACTTACCAAAAAAATAAAAATGCATTGTCTTTTTTTATCCCCATTCACTGATTTTTTTTTTTTAATATGGACATGATTTTGGTTGAAAGTATGGCAGAACTTTTATTTGCCTGTTTGTCATTAAATGTATTATATTGTTAATATCTAATAATATAAAATTACTGTTAATTACAAATTTAATTTTATTTATCCTTTTTGCAAAGTAAATTTTTCTTGAACTTTTGAATAGAATTATAACTGATAATGGTTTTTTTTTTTAAAAAACATTTCATTTTTAAAAGTATGAATTTTGTTTTGTTTTGTAATGCTCAGAGGTTATTCCTGCTGTGCGCTCAGAAATCACTCCTGGCTTGGGGGACTATATGGGATGCCTGGGTTGGCTCAGCCATGTGCAGGGCATACGCCCTAATGCGCCACTGCTCTGGCCCCTAAAAGAGAATTAATTTATATTCTGAGTATCTGATTTATTTTTTACCCTACATTAGTCAAAATGTTTCACATGTATATGTATCTTGACACTGCAATTCCCAGCTATTTTTTGTAGTAGCTCTGAACAATATATGAATTAAAATTAATTTTTCTAGTTGCATTAAAAAGAATAAGAAACAGATAAAGTAGACTTTAATATTTTTAATTTGTTAGTCTAATATGTTTTTCACACTAAACACCATTTTGTTGTTTTTTGTTTTGGGGTCACACCGACCTTGCTTCAAGATAACTTACTCATGGCTTTGCACTCAGAAATTACTACTCCTGGTGGGGCTTAGGACCATATAGGATGTCCCAAATAGAATCCAGCTTGCCTGAGTGCGAGGCAAAACCCCTACTCACTGTACTCTTCTTTGTCCCTCAAGAACATATTTTAATTTTAACTGCAACATTTCAAGTACTCCCTGTCACCATGTTGCTATTTTGTACTATTTTGGACTGCTTTATTAATTCGTACATAGAATATATAGTATGATTCTTTTATTTTTTTCCCAACCCTATAGCATATGAGTCTTTATATTACACATGAGATTAGACTTTTGTGCATATTGGAATACATTGTGATTGTGTTTCTAATACTTCCTATATCATGTACAGAAAATAGCTGTACTATTAAGTACTTCCTTTGTAGAGTATATAAAATAGACTGATGTCTTACCCTTTAACATTTAATATAAATGACTATATAATTATTCATCCTACACTTTTAAAATTAATGATAATGTGTTTTAGTCATGTTTTTATTTGCAAATTCAAAGCAATGTTGTCTGTTTATAAATAGCAATTTGCATCCTGTGCTGTTACCTTCCGATGTATTTGACCAAACACAACCTGTAGGTAATAAAAAAATTGAGTTCCATATATCTACTGACATGCCAGGTGGATTGGAAAAAGATTTAGACAAAGAACAAAATTTTGAAGAACAAAATAGTGGTAAGTATACCTTATTTTATTTCCTTAAGGTTTATGTAAAACTTCTTGTTCAGATTTTTATTTTAGAATTAAAATGTACACATTTTGGGGCCAGGCGGTGGCGCTGAAGGTAAGGTGCCTGCCTTACCGCGCTAGCCTTGGGCGACTTCGGTTCGATCCCCCGTGCCCCATATGGTCCCCCAGGCCAGGGGAGACTTCTGAGCGCATAGCCAGGAGTAACCCCTGAGCGTCACTGGGTGTGGCCCAAAAAAAAAAATTTGCACATTTTGTACATTTTAATGTTTATTAACTATATTTAAAATCTGAAGTTATGGGAGAGAGATAGCACAGAAGTAAGGTGTTTGCCGTGCACACAGCTAACCTGGGACGGACTCGGGTTTGATCTCCGGCATCCTATATGGTCCGCAGAGCCTACAGGGAGCGATTTCTGAGTGCAGAGCCAGGAGTAATCTGTGAGCGCCACCAGATGTGGCTCAAAAACAAACAAAAGAAATCTGAAGTTAAATCTTAATCTCTATTAACAACTTTGATCATTATATGACTTTGATCATTATATGTTGAAAATTATTTATATAACTGATTTTACAAAATTATACAGTTAGACAGTTGAATGTCATTGCCTTTTCATATAATCTTTTCTGTTTTAATAGTTCTTTTTTTTTTTTGCCGGAGGCACATCTGGCTGTGCTCAGGGTTACTCCTGTGTCTGCTCAGAAATTTCTCCTGGCAGGCTAGGGGGATCACAAAGGATGCCAGAAATCAACCTGGGTTCGTCCCAGGTTGGCTATGTGCAAGGCAAATGCCCTACCACTTTGCTATTGCTCCAGCCCTGTTTTAATATTTCTATTTCTAGACTTTTATCTCACCCCTTCACTCTTTTTTTTTTTTTTTTTTGGTTTTTGGGCCACTCTTGACACATTCGTAAATTTTGAAAGCTTCATTTACTCAAGAACTACTATGAGAGAAGAACCATCGCCCTAATCTATATAAATATTTAGTAAAATAAAAATAATTTTTTAAATATTTACTTATACTTCAAATTACAAATCCTCACAAAATATGTTTGTACAGACTTTCTACATTATGAAGAGGCTTTTATAATTTTAATGTGTCGTAATCTTTATATAATTCTCACAGTAGTTTTTTTTTATTTTAAGTAGTACGACTAGGATTTTTTCTATTGCATAGCTTTATCATTGTTAACTCTTATGTCCATTATAATTTTTGCTAAAGCTCTAATTTACTTTTCTGAATGCAAGTCATTATTTCTCCAAAATTTTATATTTAGTCTGTTAAATTTTTTAATTCAATGATTATTTTTATAGGGACAATAGTATATAATTAATTTGCTTTTAATGGGAGGAGAGTCAGAGTATTGGTGTAGTAATACACCAGTTGTTAAGTATTTTTTATAGTATTTATTCCAGAAAATGCACTAACCTTAATTTAATAATATGTGAGAAAGGTGAAGATTCTTTCACAATACTCTGATGTTCTTTCTATAATGTGTTCATGGTGAATGTATAAGGTGTTGAGTGATTACATAATTTTTGCAATTAATTAAATTCCATAATGCAATTTATATATAGTTCAGGAAGAATACATGAACTGAAAGCATTATTTCTCTTCGATACACATTCTGTTTACCAGTAAATATTTCACCACTCTCCGGACAACCCACACTAAATATGTAGATATTTTTCCTAATTTCTAAATTTTCTAAACCATGCCACGTAAGAACTTTTTGGATGCTTAGGTTTTGTACATAGTTGTCTTCATATTGTAAGACTTTAATTATAATGACAGAAATAATTTGTCTGCTAATTAAGCATTTACTACATGAACCTTTACAGTAAGTTTGCCTACTCTAGTTATGAAGAAACGTACTAAGAAAATTACTAAGAACTTTTAGTGCAAAAGATACTTTATTTTTTTAAAGGAAGGAAAAACTGTTTAGTAGAAAAGTATTTTAATGACTTAAGTAGTCTGAGATTAACCTGCTTCAAAATTTGATGCATCCAATACAGGGTTTGGAAAAATATTCCCCAAACCTAATTTGAACATTGAAGAGGAAATTAAGGATGAGTATGATGACATGCCATCAGAATGTATTTCTAGGCGAGAGTTGGAGAAAGGCAGAATTTCTAAAGAAGGTAATTTTATGAAATCATATAGAACTGTTCCATTTTACATTTATGTCACTCTTCAGAACAAAGCTATATATCTTTTCATCTTATTTGAATTGCATGCTTAAAAGCACACTTAAATCTTTTAAACACTGCTTTAGTGATTTTGATTCGCTTTTTTATAGCGTCATTATTAGGAAAAAACATTTTAATGTTTTCTGTATTTGTATTGAGAATTTTCTGTGACCAGAATTTGCATGACATTTTAATGTGTGAAGTGCCATATACCATATGCTACTAATAGTCAGCATAGAACTGTTTTATATATGTGCAAAGCAGCTTTAAAAGAATATTTTTGGTTGGTAATTTTAATTGGTAATTAGAAATCTTTGTAAGAATTTATGTACTAACATGATAACTTCTGAAATATATTTTCTGATTTAATACCTTAAAATACTTTTTCTTAAATTGTGATACTGTATTTTTGACATAAAACTCATTCTAGAAGTTAGGGATATTTCCTGTAGCCAGCATTTTTCATTATAATATCTCGTTATTGAGAATAGATTAATGATAATGAATAGGAATGTCTGTGAGGGCATTTGGAGTATGTCTGAAATACATGCTATTATGTTTTAGAACCTTATTTTCTTAGTGTTGTTAGGTTCTGCTGGTTGGCAAATTGACTTTAAGCAAAAGTGTTATACAACTGATTAATAAAATCAACCAATCTTAAGGAATCTATACCTGATATTTTATTGAATAAATCTTAACTATTCTAGATGCATGAGATTTTAAGTTTTCTTTCAGGTTTTTAACATAATGGTATTGGGGGAGGGGCTTTCAGGTGATCCACAAGAGGCCAGGAAAGCCCACCAGTGATTTCTTGGCCACTCATTCTTAGTTGATGACAGGTGTCAAGAACACAGAGCTGTTTGGGTCCTGTGGTGCTCAAGCACCTCCAGGAACCCAGCCCACAGTAACTGGGATTAAACCAGGAATGCTAGGTAGCATGCCAGGAATGCATCTTGATCAGGGTCTCTGGTTCTGGGAATTAGTGCTCAGTAGTAGTAGTAGTACTATTAATTTCTATGATTTTTATATTTTCATGTTTTGTTTTATAGTTATTTTGGATGCTACTTTTATTTCTGAAATTAATAAAATATATCTTTTTTTATGTCCTGTTTCATTTACATAATAAGAAATGGAAAAACTTTCGGTATTCAGAAGTTATGAACCTGGTGAACCAAATTGTAGAATTTATGTAAAGAATTTAGCTAAACATGTTCAAGAAAAGGTAAGTTGAGTTTTATAAATTGATTTTATTATTTTCACCCTCCCCAACTCTGCTCTTTTTGACTGAAATTCTTATTTGTCCTTTTGAAATTTTAGGATCTTAAGTTTATTTTTGGAAGATATGTTGATTTTTCTTCAGAAACTCAGAGAATAATGTAAGTGGCAATCTCAAATTATTTTTGTTTCAGTATCTTTTTTTATAAAACACATGGGGGTGACGCTCTGGGGTTACTCCTGGCTATGCGGTCAGAAATTGCTCCTGGCTTGGGGGACCATACTGGACGCTGGGAGATTGAACTGCAGTTTGTCCTAGGGTAGCATTGGCAAGGCCTTACCGCTCTGCACCACCGCTCTAGCCCCCAAGTCCCTTTATTTATTTTTTTGTGGTTTTTTTAATGTTACTAACATTTTCTACATGTATTTTTTAACATAGAGATATGAAAAATAATTATAGTTGTTAGTAATAAAAGTTTTAAATGATTTATACTCATAATTAAAAATATATATGGTAAATAAGGACATTGAACTTACATCCTCATTGATAATTAATTTTAGAACAAATTATTAAATGTAGTTTTAAAAACCTATGTAATTGTTCATCACATTCCTAATAACTATCAGAATTGCTTGGCAGTTTCTGAAGCAGTTATTTTCTTAACTCTTCTAGGTTTGATATACGCTTGATGACAGAAGGGCGTATGAAAGGACAGGCTTTTATTGGACTTCCAAATGAAAAGGCGGCAGCGAAGGCATTAAAGGAAGCAAATGGATATGTACTCCTTGGAAAACCCATGGTGGTTGTATCCTTTGAATTAGTCTGTGCCAAGACTAGTTTTTAGAAGTGTTTTGATCTTTTTATTTATATTATCCTTTAGAAGTATCAGCAACTGGCATTCTAGCTTGAGCTACTTAATTTCACTTATGCTTAACAATTACATGCTAACCTTCTTTCAGCTACATAACATATTAAATTTATGCTGGGTATAAAGATTTTATTTAGCCAGTACAAAGTACGTATTTTCAGAAAGATGTCCTTTCATTAAATATATTTTCATACATTTCATAAAGTTCAGGAATTCTAGTAATTGGGAATGCATTTGAAGTCATAAAGGAAAATAATGATTTATTGAATTTTTGTTTTAATTAATATCAAAGAGATGGTATAAGGTATTGGTATATATACCTGATCCTCATTAAGTCCTCTACACAATGCCACCCTTTCTCCATGTCCCCCATGTCCCTCTTTAGCTCCTGAGGACCTCAGGCGCATCAGTATGACCCCCATAAAGCCTATCAGCCCAGGATCTAAGTGCACCACAGTCTTGGTTTCTAGTATTCACTTGTCCTGCTAGTTAGCTGACCCAGATCCTCAGCATTGCTTGAGCATTCCCCTTGCCCACCAGCATCTAGTCTTCTCCCACAAATAAAGGTACATTTATACTTCTGTGATTTATAAATCATAGATTGTAGGTAGGAGTTTTTAAAATGTGTATTTGACAAATAGCTATGGGTGGGAAAATAAATGTATCAAAGAATTCTATCATGTATCAGGAAGTTGTTCATTATTTTTAAAAGATCACTCTCATGTTTGTGAAAGAAGCCTTAATTTTTAAATATTAGCAGTTTGCTCGATCTGCTAGACCAAAGCAAGATTCTAAAGATGGAAAAAGAAAATGTTAATAATTGAGAAAGGTAAGTTCGGATATAATAAAATTAAAGAGCAAGGCTTTATGGAGTTAAATTTAGGGAAAATTAAAAACTCCCTAGAGAAAAAAATTGTCTTCTAATGTTTTACAACCATCAGTCATCCCTCCTTTTTTATTTCTTGCTCTATAACTTTATGTAATTAATTTTCACTAAACTTTTCAGTTTTCTAAAACTGAATCAATTAGAACATTTAAAACATGTAATGATAATTTTGGGAAATGAATTTTAAGTGTGGAGTGTATGTTGGTTTTTGAGTGCTTAGAGAAAAATCAGTGGCAAGTGTCCACCAAGATTAAGTTGATCATCCTCTAGAGTCTTTTTTAATTTGTATTACTAATTATTAATTTCACATTCCACAGAGATGAATTCATATTTTCATGTAATGAATACACTTTTCTAATAAGTAATTTTAATTCAAACTAAACTGATGAATGTTTTTAAGTGGTAGAATTAGTAAAGTGTGTTACTGTTTCACTGTTTCACTTAGATGAGTGGTATATAATACTTTTTAATTATGCTTGAAATCTGCCATTGTAGATGTATGTAGGAGAACATAAAGCATAAATGGATCAAAATTACTGGTGCTAAGGTGAAAGATTAACATAGCTCGAAGAAGATTTGGCTCACTGTTTTACCTTTTGTGAGATTTTACATTTTGTTCTTACAGTATCTATACTGATAGAGTCAGAGTCTTACAATTACCTTAAAGGAACTACTAAACAAGCATTAGTGTATATTAAATCATTTATTTGTCAATCTAATCTGAAAAATAAGGAAACAATTATAATGCATTCTGCTGTTCTTCCTTAGAAGCATTCCTGCGTAAATACTGCTGTAATACTGTCATACAAAGTGTATCCTTTCTTGTATCCTTTTTTGGGGCACTGGATTTTGATTTTCCCAAGAAATGGTTTGTCCCTCTCCACCTACTGATACAGATTAAGCAATTAATGCTCTAAGTAAAATATTTCTTAAATTATTTATTGATTAAGCAAACACTGGTGATATTTTTCTTTTTAGAGATGTTGCTGAATATTGTATGCTGCCCTTTAATTTCTTATTTCTTTCCAGGAAAGTTAGTGAATCAGGTCAATTTATTTACTTGAAAATGTGTGCATTTGAAGATCGTGTTCATTTGGACACAGAATTTAGTCTTGTTTCTTCTATTTATGTATTTTATAAATCTAATTTAGTAACCTTATTTTCTATTTTATGATGTATCTGACTTCGTATACATGAAGTAAACTTGGGGAGGCATTTTTTTTTCTTTTTAACAAGTACATATATTGAAAAATAATTAAAATGTATTTCTATATATATCACAAATAAGAGCAACGACAGACCTTATATTTGAAGTCATTTTACCCCAAAGTTTTTTGACCTAGCACTTAGGAATATTTTATTTTTATTTTGGTGTCTAAACAAATCAAAAGAAAAAATAGAGGGGAGAAGACATAATGTTGACCTCAGGGTAGCACATTGTGAGAAAAAAAAAAAAAAACTTGTAGGTAAGTTACAAGAATAATCTACAGATTTGTGGATGACCTGAAATCACCCAGAAGAAAGGTTTCCAATCTTGGCTGCATGATGGAATGGTCAGGGAAACTTAAAAAAAATGTTACATTAAAATAAAATGAAATGATGTGAACTCACACATGTACACCTTTTCTCTATCATCACCCAGAATAGAGATTTCCTTTTTATGGCTGTATAATGTATTGATCTTGGGAGATTTAATATTGAATTAAACGAAAATAAAGTAATGCAAGCACACACACAAATATCCAACCCCTGGATTTCTCCCACTGAATTTTGAATTAATTGGTTTGGAATACAGCATGGATAAAAGGGTGCTTTTCTATTTCTCAATGCTTTGATTCTTAATATCTAACCAGTATTGAGAACTACTAAGGGAGGATTAATACACATAAATATTCCTGAACTTTAATTAGAAGAGTTTCTAGGGGTAAAACAAAGATTAATCTCAAAATTTCTTTAGTAATTTTAAGGACGAAACAGTTCAGATACCATTTTCTTGGATTGAAATGATCACTTTGTTAATACCAACCAAGCCTTCCAGCTTTATAGGGTAAAGTTGTATATTAAAAAAAAAAAAATGTGGGGCTGGAGAGATAGCATGGAGGTAAGGCGTTTGCCTTTCTTGCAGGACAGTGGTTTGAATCCCGACATCCCATATGGTCTCCTGTGCCTGCCAGGGGTGATTTCTGAGCGTAGAGCCAAGAGTAATCCCTGAGCACTGCCGGGTGTGGCCCAAACACCCCCCCACACTACCAAATGTGGCCTTATACTTTAATATTCTATAAAAAGAGGGAGGTCAACACTGGTGTTGGGAATGCCATTGATTCGTTGTCACTATGTACCTTAAATATTACTGTGGAAGACTCGTAATTCACTTTGTTCACAATTTAAAAAAATCATATATATCATCGAATGCTAAGGCCAGGAATTAGTTCACAAGTTAAAAGGACTATAAAGTTTTCCAATGTGGATGATAGATTTTTAAGTTCACTTTGCCAGAGTCCATGAAATTACTGCATTTTATCCAAAATAGAAAGTTCAAATTCCATTGTGAACCTATTAGGATTAAACTATTACAATTACTGTCTTATTTTATCCATAAAATAAGCACAATTAAAAAATTAAATATATACTGTTTCTATATAAGCTATTTAGACTTTTCTCACTGACATGATTCACTAATTTTCTAAATGTAAGTGTTGTAACTTCTAGTTCATTTTAAAGTAGCTATTTTATAATTATGATTATTTCTAATGGAGACCTTTATAATGTTTTAGGTTCCTTTTGAATTCCGTATCTTGCAAGTACTTTCAAGCCCTGAATGAAGAAAGTGATTATCTGGATTGTGGAACTGTGCGTAACAACTTTTAAAGTGTATTTAAAAATGAAATCTTTATGCTCTTAAATTTTTGTTTATTGGAGATATACTATATGTATTTTAAACACTTCATATATAATAAATTATTTTCTTTCCAATATTGCAATTTTTCTTTGTTCTTTATATTGGGATACTGTGCCTTGATAAATTTCTGCTAACTATAAATTTCCTTTGTGATTACAAGTCACACTTTGCCCTTTCTTGATAGCAGTGTGTACCAACTTACATTCTTTTTTAACAGTAATCTGAACTAAGTGTTATTTAGGAGTATTTTTCATCTGGCTATGAGTTTTGAATCTTATTAAATTTAGTGTTTTAATAGTGGAAACTTTTTGCCAGTTTAAAGGATTTGTGTTCTTTAATTTAGTCCTCAACTTTTCCACCAAATGGCACTAGAATACAATTTTTTTCCATATAAAATTATTCTGGATCAGGAACAATAGTACAGAGGGTGGACATTTGTATTGCATGTAGCTGACCCAGGTTTGATCTCTAGTTTATGGTCCCCCAAGCCCACCAAGAATAATCCCTGAACACTGCCAGGTGTGTCCTAAAGATAAAATACAAACAAAAAATATTTTCAGTTCCCTTAAAAACGTTTGATATGTTTATTCTTTATGCTGTTGTGAATATGTAATAATGAAGTCAAGAACAGAGACATCAGGAATTTTGGGGAATGCTCTTGTGAATTGCAGCTTCCTCCCTTTAACCTACAGGGAGTGGGGCACGGGTGTTTCTGACAGTTGGCCAATGGGGCTGGTATATAAAGTGTCTGATGATGTAGAGCTCCACAAGACCCTGTGGCACCACGAAATCCCCAATGTGAGGCCATTCTAGACATGTGTTAAGGTTTCTGGGGCACACCTGATGTGGGGGCCTTCCATTTATGCACCCAGTGAATTCAGGGAGCTGTGCTGCGCTATTGTATCTTGGAATTAACTGCTTGCTCTTTGTCTCCTGAATTTTTCCTGGCCTTAACAGTGAGACTTTAAAGAGTTAGGAGTAGATGTGAATCTTAGAGCATACATCATATACATTCAGATGACAGATAGGTTAAAAACGATTAAAAAAGATTGAAGGAGAATGAGTATCCAAATAAATAAAGGATTCAAATAGGAAGTTATGATCAAAATATTAGACCTGTTCATGCCAGAAAAATAAGTTCTGAATATTGACCAATGAATTCAGCAAGATTTGTGGTCTTGACCTTGGTTAATGAAAAAGAAAGTATTCCAGAACATGATAAAGAATTTAAGAATTGTTAAGCCTTAACAATAACTGTTAAGGCTTCTTCTCAAGGGAAAAGAGAATTGAGTCTAATAATGTACAGGGTTATAGTATTAAGATGCTTTTGTTGGGTTTGATTTTGTGAATATAGAGGATATAGCAGCTTTATATTCCATCAGAATTGTTGGTCTGGGAAATCACATTGAATAAAATCAGGGAAATAACAGACTCAGAATGATCTTTCGTATACAGGATAAGGAACAGTAGAGGAATACCAGATGCCCAAAAGGTGATAGAAATGATTAGCAGGACAACTGGCCTTCATTAGGATCTTGCCACTGGGCTTTGGGGCCGAGGGGGATAGTTAGTGAAGTGACAATGGGAGGGGGGAAATATCCTACCACAGAGACAGACTATGCAGGGGTCTCAAACTCAATTTACCAGGGGGTCGCAGGAGGCAAAGTCGGGGTGATCCTTGAGTGCAAAGTCAGTAGTAAGCCTTGAACATTGGGGGGTGTGACCCAAACAACTAAAAAACAAAAAAAAAAACAAAAAAAAGATTCCTCTAGGGCAAGGCCACAAAATGTTCTACGGAGGGCCGCAAATGGCCCGTGGGCCGCGAGTTTGAGACCCCTGGAATAGGATAGGAAGGAAACTGGCAGCATTGGTGGAGGGTACTGTACTCTAGTGAAAGGATTTGTGTAGGAGAACTGTATTCTTGAAACTCAATTAAAAATGCCTATGTAACTTTATAATTTAGTGATTAAAGATATTAAAATAATAAAACTAAAAAATAACATTCTAGACCTTGAGTACATGTTCATGAGTAGAAATGGTGATATGTAAAGCATCCTTTTCTTCATGTAGAGTTGAAGACCACTGGTTTAGATAACTTCATTATTGAGTTTTGCTAAACAATAAACAACATAAATAGAATTTAACAAAACACTTTAAATTTGAGACCTACATTACTTCTATACTAAAACAAAACAAACTGTACAAGTGTATTTCACTTTCTTATCAGTCCAAAGAATAACAAGCACAACAAAGAATTATCCTGAATAGAATGCAAACCTGATTACTGCAACAAATAATTATAAAATACACTGTGAGCTATTGTGGCCATTGAGTCTTGGTTACTTCGTAATTACTACAATAGGAAGTTAAAGCATGAGTCATGACTTACAGAACACCTCCCCAAACAATTGGTGGGTACAAATTTATTTTATGAAATGTCAGCTAAGTATTTTTTTTCCTATTACTACCATAACAGACTACAAATTGGGCCCATGTATTGTCTCGTGGATCTGTACTCAGAAGGCCAGAAATAGTGAAGCTGTAATAGATTCTTTGCAGCATATCTTAAGAAGGCTGAGATCAGTTGTTAGCGTGACCCCTTTAATTTCTCCAGATTTGGGTTGAATTTGTTTCTAACCTCTACAGGTTATTGCCTAAATTCATATGCTGCTGTAGAACTGACATTTCTCTTAACAGTCAGAAGTTAGTTTTCACTCAGAGAGACTGTTCATAGCCACTTGTTTTTTTATGTATCCTTGCTAGCTATGACAATTGTCCTTTTTCTGACTTCTTTCTGCCAAATCCTCTGCTTGACGAAAAAGAGTTATGTTGCAGGATTGTGTGATTAGATTGTTTCTGCCTATGTCATCCAAAATATATTCCAGGGACTAGAGTGTAGGTGTTTTGGGCAGTTAAGATTCTGTCAAAGTAAATGACAGTAATAAAATAAGTACAAATAAAAAAATAAGTGACCAACCTAATAGAAATGACCCAGCTCCAAAACTTAACCTTATTGAATTGCCAAGCTGCTCAATTTATTCCAGATCTGTCGCAGGCCAGCTGAGTCAGGCAGTCTTGAGAGGGGCTTCAGTACTCAAAAGACCAAACACACTAAAGAGTAGTTAGCACTGAGTTCTATTTATTGGGAGTTCTGCTTCATATTTAAGCAAAAAATTATCAATAGTAGGAAGTTTCAAGTGTGATAGGTTTTTTAGCCAGGCAGCCATGTAAACATTGTATGTATTTTATTTTTTTGGTTTTTGGGGCCACATTCACTTGATGCTCAGGGGTTACTCCTGGCTAAGCGCTCAGAAATCGCCCCTGGCTTGGGGGGACCATATGGGACCCAGGGGAATCGAACCGCGTTCCCTCCTTCGCTAGCGCTTGCAAGGCAGAGACACCTTACTTCTAGCGCCACCTCGCCAGCCCCATATGTATTTTATAATTCTTTGTCATCAGTTTCATTTACCATAAACAGCAATCAGAATAATACTCTCCTCTTGGATGTGATTCTTACTAGTGAAGTATTAATCAACAAAATAAAAACCCTTTGTCTATTAGTGCTAAACCTAGGAACTATTGTAAAAAGGACAGATGCAATTAAAGACCAAACATTTTGTAGCCTACACGATACTTAATAACTAAAAAATATCACAGTTGATTCTACCAGCTTGAGAAAAATATTGTAGTTTTTTCCTGCAGCTTAGAGTAAGGTGTGTTCCAGCAATTCTTGTTCTAATGCAAGGGCCAAAAATGCGTTTTTTTTTTTATTTACTTGTCATTGTTAGTTCTCATTATACATTAATGTTCAATAAGTTTATTGTTGCTCTCCTGCCAAGCGCTAACCTAAAGCACAACTAGCTTTTTCTCAGCATTATCTTCCAGGACCACATCCCCTTTGCAGGGTGGTGGGGAGGCTAGGCCTGCACTGTTGCAGTCCTGTTGATACTCTGCCATCATGCCTATAGGCCAGGGCTCACAGCACAGATCTATAGATCCTGAGCCACGCAGCCACACACGTGACACCTCTAAGTTTTATACTACTGTCAGCCCAGTGGAAAACGAAATCTAATACAAATCTACCATGCTCAGTGAGCCTAAACAGTAACAAAGTACACAACTAGCACCAACCACACCTCAGTAAATCTTTAGGCATTAATCTTAGTAACATCATAGAGAGATAGAAGTTATTTTAAATGGACCCTTGTTGATCTAAGTTTTGATAATTCCATTTGCCTTCATGTTGTAACAAATGATATCTAAAGTATATTATATAATATTAAATAATATATATGATATATAATATACAATGATATATAAAGTCAATTGTACTGCAAGGAAGAGGTTAGGTTGGAGTGTGGGAAATGGGTCATTGGAGTAGGGAAAGTCACACTGGTGTTAGGATTGGTGTTGGAGCATTTAATATTTGAAATAAAGATCATGAACAACTTGCGTAAAAAATCACAGTGTCATAAGAATGGTAAATGTTAGGTTATATTAAAATATTAAATGATCAAAGTACAAAATGAAATTAGAAACACATAACTATATCATACTAAGGTATAGGATACACTTAAGTAGCTTATGTGTTAGAAGTTATATGAGAAAGTAGAAAAAAATGAACAGTATTAAAGTACATAAACATTTAAAGAGCAGAGAACACATCCTGGCTCATTTTATGAAGTCAACAAATTCTGATATAAAATGCCTGCCAAACTAAAAATAAAATCACAAGTCAATATAACTCATGAACACATACAGAAATTCTCAAGAAAATAAAGACAATTATTATTTAGCCTATCGGAAATTGCATACTAAATATTTTACAAAATGGAGTTCATTTCTAGGATGAAGTTTTTAAGCAGGGATCATATGTAATTCACCACAATAATTTTTAATACAGGATGGGAAGACCTAGGACAAAAATAGGCACTTGAAGCCCATGTCTGGTTTACACACTACTTGGTATGACCATTACTGATTGTATTCCTGAGTCCCAGAAGGCTCCCCACAAAGACAAGAAGAGCATCACATCAGCTGCACTAGCACTAATGATCTACTTAACTGTCAACCTGGTTGAGCATATTGGGAGTGACCTCTGCACCCTTGAACTCTCTTTTTTTTTTTTTGTTTT
>PVKC010011351.1:0-24775 GCA_004027635.1 Crocidura indochinensis
GAATTTCCATAACACAAGTTTTGTGGAGAATGCTCTTACATTGTCATAGGCAGCACTGATAAGCTGCTCCAGGCCCTGTAACATCTTGTTTAGTACATTCAGCTTATGTGCAATGTCAACAAGAAAAGTTATGTCCATGAGCCATTTGTGATCACTCAACTCAGAAACAGCATTCCCATTCTTCTCCATGAAGGCTTTCACTTCTTCTCTCAACTCAAAAAATCTTTTCAGAACATTTCCCCTGCTGAGCCAACGTACCTCAGTGAAATAGAGCACATCTCCATATTCTGACTCCATTTCCTCTAAAAAAAAAAAAAAAGCACAAAACCTCCTGTGCTTTAAGCCCCTGGATCTGATTTGATTGATGCATTTCACAATAATAGATATCACATTGTCACATGGCAGGCATTTACTGCAAAGGACCTGCTGATGGATAATGCTGTGAAGAACAATGGCCTTCTCTACACCCTCCTCTTCAAGTTCTTTTTGAACAAGTGCCACCAGTTCATTTTTCCTCCCTGTCATTAATGGCACTCAATCGGTTATTATTCCAACAAACCTCTTCCATGGCAAACCTGCATTCTCAATGACATCACACAGATACTGAAATATCTCATTAGTGGTGGTCTGACCATGCATTGGAATTATTGTGAGCAGCTCCTCTGTCAATTCAAAATTACAATCAACACCACGGAAATAAATTGTGAGCTGTGCAGTGTCTGTTATAACTGTGTCCTCTTCAAGAGCAACTGAGTATGCATCAAAACATTTGACTTTCTCACACAGTTGATAATGTCACTTGACAAGAAACAAAATAAAAAATGTCACTTGACATGTCAGAAATGCGCTCTGCCACAGTGTTGGCAGAAAGGTTGATTTTGCTAAACTGACCTTTCTTTTCCAGACAGATAATACTTGAAGCCTGTAACATGCATTTTTTTGTTTGTTTGATTTATGGGTCACACCCAGCAGTGCTCAGGGGTTATTACTGGCTCCAAGCTCAGAAATTGCTCCTGGCAAGCATGGGGGACCATATGGGATGCTGGGATTTGAACTGATGACCTTCAGCATGAAAGGCAAATGGCTTACCTCCATGCTATCTCTCCGGCCCCATGTAATATGCATTTTTTGTAACAAACTCTCCTTCTGTGAATGGTTTCCCTGCCTTAGCAGTCATCTCACTAACCATGTTACTAGCTTCGACTGATGCAACATTCTCTTTGGTTGCTTTCTTGAAGAAATTTTGTTGCCTCATTAGACATGCTTTAAGACTGGCAACCCACTTGTCTCTCTCATTTCCTTGATATTTTGCACATTCCTCAGCATGTTTAGTTGAATAATGGCATTTCAAGTTGTATTCCTTGTGCACTGCAACTTTCTCTGAGCAAATAAGACATGTGGGGATGCCCCTGTGCCCAACAAAGAAATACTGCCTCTCCCACTTTTCCTGAAATTGTCTGTGCTCGTCATCAATCTTTCTCTTCACTGCAGGCTTTGATAAAGTCATGATGAAGGTATGACAAAATCTAAATCTGTTATAAACTTCTCTTCCTTCTCTTCCTTCTCTCCCTTCTCTCCCTTAGGCCTCGATAATGCAGGGACAGTGGGTAGGAGCAGCAGAAATGACATCTGTGCTAGGTGCAAAGTATTAGCGATTATTCACTTACCGAATATTCACAATAAAAAATTGCATTAGTAAAAAAAAATCGGAAAAAATCGCATTAAACATTTGCATACCCCAAATGGTACTGCTCAGGGTATGCAAATGTTTAATGCAATTTGTTCTTACTAGTGAGATTTTTATTGCGATTATTCGGTAAGCGAATAATCGTGAATACTGCAATATTTGAAGGCCGGACGCAGGCCACAAAATGTTGTACGGCCCGCACGCCATGAGTTTGAGACCCCTGGTTTAAATATTCTGTGTTCTTGGGGCAGGAGTGATAGCACAACAGGTAGGCATTTGCCTTGTATGCGGCCAACATGGATTGCCTGAATCTGCCAAGAGTGATTTCTGAACACAAAGCCAGGAGAATCCCTTCAGCACAGCCAGGTGTGGCCTAATACCCCACCCAAATTTCTATGTTATTAATGATTTTCTAATTTTTTATTATTTTAAAATAGACTGGAAGTTTTATTATAATTATGAATTCGGCTATTTATCTTTGTACTTTTATCCCATTTACCTTTATGTATATTAAAGCTTTATTTATATATTTATATTTATTTATTGCACACATTTGTGGATTTTTTTCATTTTTAATTATTTTAAAGCCACATCTGGCAATGCTTAGGACTCCCTCCTGGGTTTGTACTCAGGCATCACTCCTGTAGCTTGGGGATCATATGTGATGCCAGGGCTTAAACCTGTGTTTGCTGCATGTTTAAGGCAAATGTCCTACCAGCTGTATTATCACTCTGGTTCCTTGTTTTAAACTTTATTATTATGTTGTTATAATAATTGATCCAATGTAATTTTTTACTCATTCGAATATCTTTGATTGTTCATGTTCAAATGGAATTAGATTATTTTTCTTGCTCATTTTTGTGTTTTTATTTTTTGTTGTTGTTTTGTTTTGGGTATTTTTAGTGGATTTTGAATAAATAGTAGATATTTTATATTTTTTCCTTCAGGATACAAAATATTTTTATTCTCATGAATATTATTCCAGGAATAATATTGTTCTATAAATAAATTAAATGATTTGAGAATAATGTGGTCTCTTTTGAAATCTCTAGCCAGACTCTGGAAATAACCAAGATGCCTTTCAACAGATGGATTGCTAAAGAAACTGTGGAACATATACACAATGGAATATTATGCAGCTGTCAGGAGAGATGAAGTCATGAAATTTTTCTATACATGAATGTACATGGAATCTATTATGCTGAGTGAAAAAAGTCAGAGGGAGAGAGATAGATGCAGAATAGTTTCTCTCATCTATGGGTTTTAAAGACATTTTTGCAATAATTCTCAGAGACAAGAAAGGAAGGCTGGAAGATTCAGCTCACAACATGAAGCTCACCACAAAGAGTGATGAGTGCAGTTAGTGAAATAACTACATTGAGAACTCCCATTACAATGTGAATGAATGAGGGAAGTAGAAAGCCTGTCTAGAGTACAGGTGGGGGTGGGATGGGGAGGAAGGAAATTTGGGATATTGGTGATGGGAAAGTTACACTGGTGAAGGGGGGTGTTCTTTACATGACTGAAAACCAACGACAATCATATTTGCAATATGTTTAAATAAATTTGTGTTTAAATAAAAATATTAAAAAATATTTTATAGAAACTGTAAAAAATGCTAGTCAAGGGGCCCGGGAGATAGCATGGAGGTAAGGCATTTGCCTTTCATGCAAAAGGTCATCAGTTCGAATCCCGGTGCCCCATATGGTCCCCCGTGCCTGCCAGGAGCAATTTCTGAGCATGGAGCCAGGAGTAACCCCTGAGCACTGCCGGGTGTGACCCAAAAACCAAAAAAAAAAAATGCTAGTCAAAATAGTGTTTAGTATAAAATGTATTATTTCTCATAACAAATTATTCTCACATAGTAGACAATATCCTATTATGTAGTTTGCATAATGCTTAGGCTTTTCATCTTCTTGAGGTTTTTCATTTTGTTAGTAAGAAGAAATACTATTCCTGGTCCCATGTATGTAGCAAATACTGTAATCTTTTATTGTTTTAAAGAGTTCATTCATGGTTTTTTCTTTTTTCCCTCCTTCCTTTTCTGTGCTTAGGACTTACTCCTGGCTCTTGCATACAGGGATCACTTCTGGTGAGGGTTGGGAGACTATATGGGATGTCAGGGATTGAACTTGGGTTTTTTTTAATTGCAAGGCAAGCTATACTATCTATCAGCCCACCTCTCATATTTTTCATATACTCATATGCTAATCAAAATACAGTGCTTTTCTACCATTAAGTACCTAAAAATGTTTTTATAATTTTTTTTCTTCTCTGCCCTAACTCACTCCCTTGCCCTTTGTGGCAATTACCATAGACCAGTCCTTCTAGTCCTTTTTATTGTCTGGGTATTATTTCTATACTATCTTTTCTTACATCCCACAAATTAGTGTGTGAATGTGAACTTTCCTTTTTTTATATTTTATTTAAACACCTTGATTATTACATACATGATTTATTTGGGTTTCAGTCATGTAAAGAACACCACCCATAACCAGTGCAACGTTCCCATCACCATAGTCCCAAATCTCCCTTCTCCCCAGCCAACCCCTGCCTGTACTATAGACAGGCTCTCCATTTCCCTCATACATTCTCATTATTAAGACAGTTCAAAATGTAGTTATTGCTCTAACTGCACTCTTCACTCTTTGTGGTGAGTTTCCTGAGGTGAACTGGAACTTCCAGTTCTTTTCTCTTTTATGTCTAAAAATTATTGTTGCAAAATGTCTTTCAGTTTTCTTAAATATTTGTCACATGCTCTTTGATTTCTTGAGTGTACTCAGACCCACTGGGGATGATTCTTAAATAAAATAGCATTGTGACAAGTTATTATATGTTTCTGAAATAAAAAGTCACATAGAAAATTTGAAGCATAATTACTACTGTAAATTAAAAATATAATCATTAAAAAATTTCAGAGGGTGTGCTAAATTATGTCATATTGACTTTATGAATGCTTGGTTGTTGGTTTTTAAAACACCCTTCAATTCAAAGTCAAATCAAGAAGGAATTCCTCTGGGAAGAATTGGAAGTAGTTGAATGGGAACAGAAAGAAGATCTCTGAATGGCAGAAGTCCATTATTTAAAGTACCTGCTTTTAATAATGGTGATGTTTTAAACTCCATCCCTATCTTCTCCAGAACTAAATGTTTTCTTTACTTGAATTTTGATTGGATCTAAGCCATCGATTGGTTATTATAGCCATATTATAAAACCATGGCTTAATCTAAGAATAAAGCTCAATTGTTATCTGAGGTTTACTATTTTTAAGGCACCAGCTATGACCCATAATACAGACTAACTTTTGTATATTAAAACTCCAATATTATTTATATTTTAATGAGTGTCCCTATAGTTTGATCTGATGCTATTTAAATAAGTTACACAACCCAACTTTTTATATAAATCATTTAACTAGAATATTTTTTTAAAATCTCACTTAATGTACATTTTGGTCATTTCAAGGTATTGTTGTATTTAGGAATATATTTAAAACAAAGAAAACATAGAATGGGGCAATGGCTCCTGAATATAGGCTAAATGACAACAGGCTATTTTCAGGCAGATTAGTCAATGTACTTCAATAGGAAGTACTGCTAACACAATGTAACTCAAAAGACATTCTTGCAATAATTTTCAGAGACAAAAGAGAGGAAGGCTGGAAGTCCCAGCTCACAACATGAAGCTCACCACAAAGAGTGATGAGTGCAGTTCGAGAAATTACTACATTGAGAACTCTCATAACAATGTGAATGAATGAGGGAAGTAGAAAGCCTGTACAGGCGGGGATGAGGTGGGGAAGGGGGAGATTTGAGACATTGGTGATGGGAATGTTGCACTGGTGAAGGGGGTGCTCTTTACATGACTGAAACCCAACTACAATCATGTTTGTAATCAAGATGTTTAAATAAAATATTAATCAAAAATATATAATTCTTCCACTTAACCTATAATGTATATTTTCTATCTGGAACCAAATAAAAATTGATGAGAATAGAATTCATTCATTTTCATGAGAAATATTCTGGGAGGAAAAGTGGGAAGCATACATGTAGGCATATTAGAATCATCACAACATTTAAAGTTGCTTTTTTAAGTAAACCATCAAAAGAAATAGTTTGAGGACTAGGGATTCACCTTTGTGATAGAGCATTTGCCTTGCATGCATGAGGTCCTGAGTTCAATCCCCAGTACTGCAAGTTTCTCTAGCACCACAAGATGTTTTTTCCACTCACCCCTCAAATAATAATCCGATTTTTTGTATGTACCTATTTACCAAGGACTTTCTCATAGTTATCTTTCTCTAGATCACACTTCAGATCCGGGCTAAATGATAGCATCATGAAAAGCTCTGCTCTTAGATTTGGTCCAAACTGGACAGTTATGATGTATCTTCTGAAGGATGGAGACTTTCTTTTCTTGTCCATATGCCCTACTTTGAGTCCTTCTCTAATTTCATTTTCCCATGCCAAATTTAAGATCAGAAAACACTCCTGTGATTCGAAAGGCCATCTGTCACATTTTGTCAGTTCTCCTTATTTTCTAATGTGCACCTAAACATTTTTATTCTTTAAATGTAGGTAAGTAGAGAAAGAACCTAGAGAATAGGAAAGTATGGTATTCCTATAATTTGAAAAGGAATCAAAGCAACCTACAGGAAGCCAGAGCTGATGAACTACAGATTTGTGATTCTGGTAACGAAAAAGCTTATCCATCAAATCAAGGAGTATCATTTTGTTTCTCTTATATTAAAAGTATAGTTATATACCATTTAGATTTCAGTACAGTGGATATTTTAGGAGATATAGTATTATCCAAATCTTTTTTAGACCTCTTTAGCTTTGCTGTATTTTGGCACCTTTAAAAGACACCACAAATGTCCAACTGAACAACTTTTGGAATGACATTACTTTTCCTTTTTACTTTTCCAAAGAATTGGGGAGCAACTTCCATACTGTTTACTTCAAAGATAGCTCATCCATTGCCCAGGAGCTCACCTGTTGAAAGATACTATATAATTAATTTTGAGGACCCACTTTTTTTAGTAGTCCAGACAAGGAAGAATTTTTATCTTTGTAACTCCATTGCATGTTTAGAATAAAGAAATTCTCTAGAATTGAGAGTCAGGGCAATATAGGAAGGAAAGATAGAGCTAGTAATTCACATGGGGTCAATGATCCAAGTAGAATTACTCTTTCCTGGCAGGTGGCTGACACACTATTCAAGCTATTTGGAGGTAGACAATCTCCTCCCTGGGCAATGTCAGTGCCACTGAGTGCAGCACCCAGGGTCATATTTGGGGCCACAAAATAGCATTGGAGAAATGGAATAAATCCAGACCCACTTTTAAATTTTCATCTTACTGGGACCAGATAGGGAGTACAATAGATAATGCATTTGTCTTGCAACTCATCTGACTTAGCTTCAAAACATAAACCCCATAACCGCAACACCCATATCCATAATACCTACATCCACAACACTCCACAATACCATGAACCCTGCCAGAAATGATCCCTGATCATAGATCCAGGATTACCAAACCCTAAATAATAATTATAATAATAAAATAAAATTCCATTTTAAACAAAATAATAGTGTTTAAATAAGGTTTCATTTGAGTTCTTAATATAAATTGAGTACTTAATTAAGGACAGAAAATTCATGAAAAATTAACATTGCCATCCTAACATTGGCATTCCAACCCAATGTAACTTAAGCAGGTACTGCATATTTATTTAATCATTAATCTATCTAAACTCAGTCAGATACTTAAATAACAAGATGAGAATGTTGTCTTATTTTCTCATCCTCAGCACTATTCCATGTTATATAGCTTGTTTCACAATATATCTTTATTTATAATAAAGCATATATTTGAAGAATATGCTATATTTTCTAATCCTATAATTTGAGTTTAATTGCTAGCATGTTTTAGATCTCTCTATGAGGTAAATTAAGGAAAGTTAAAGTGAATAACTGTCCAAAACCAAGAGTCGTCTTCCTTTGGATAGAAACCAAGAATTACCAAAAAGCATTCTGATATTACCTCAGTAAATACAGATGAACATATAGACTAGCTTTTTCCTTTATCATAATAATTATTGCCTCTCCAGAAGATATGATTCAACCCTTGAGACCCAAACTAGATATTTAAGCAACTCCTCTGTCATCCTCAGCTTCAGATATTAGAAAAGTTTTCCAAGTGTGATATATATTCTTGACACATTTAGAATTTCAGCAAATGGGCTCTTTTTTAGTTCCTCCTACTCTTCTTTTACATTTTTCCTTAGATATCACAATCACAGGCCCCCGAGTCTGAGTTGGGTACCTTATGTCTCTCAGCCTCCAGTCTCCTCAATGTCACAGTATTATTACTATATACCAGGTTGCTGACTTGTTGAAACTGCAGGTATAACATGAGCTACCAAACCTGTTTCTACTGCTGATGCCAGCTCCATTCAATAAAACAAGGAATAGAACAGAAAGGAAATGGTATCTGGTCGATCAAAGAGTAGAGATGTTTTGGATGACCACTTCTTTCTGGAAGGGCAGATATTGGAATTAGAGTACTAGGAAAAGTTCTCTTTTGTAATAGTTTCATACATAAATCATTCAAAGCTTTCATTTACCAATCCTGTATGTTTGGGTATAGTAGAAGACAAGGCAGCAGCTAAGTGGAGTTCACAGAATGCTTTGCAAAATAGTAGGGGAAAGACTGCAAGAATATTTTTAAATATAATTTTCTCCAAGCTAAGCCATGAATATTGTATTTACACTGCTGTTGCATTGAGGAGGCCAATCTTCAGCCCAATGTCCTCAAATGTTTTCTTTAAAATATATGTGTATTTTTGAGTTACCCTTTTGGAGGACCATACCCAGCATACTCAAGGGTTACTCCCAACTCTGCACTCACAAATCACTCTAGGCAGACCCAGAAGGACCAAATGAGATGCTAGGAACTGAACTCTGGTCAGCAGTGAGCAAATGCCCTGCCCACTGTACTGTAACTCCAGCCCCCTCATGATGCTTTTTAACTCATTTCCTAATAGCAATAAAAATCTAACCC
The DNA here is from genome assembly GCA_004027635.1 of Crocidura indochinensis. Classification (NCBI taxonomy): domain Eukaryota; kingdom Metazoa; phylum Chordata; class Mammalia; order Eulipotyphla; family Soricidae; genus Crocidura; species Crocidura indochinensis. The sequence goes on from PVKC010011351.1 coordinate 8,757, forward strand.
ACACAAGAAGCATAATTAGAGGGATCCTCCAAATGGGACAAGGTAGAAAAAGCAAGCACAGCTTGCCAAAGGCTCATGAGATAATTAGTATGCCTACACATTTTCTTTAATTAAATATATTAGGATGTGGTGGAAGATTCACAGGAATTCTAACAATTTTTTATTAACCAAAGTACCAAAAAGGTTTATCTGCTGGTCATCACAGTAACCATTCAACCTTCCAGCCACGTATATATACAACCAAAGACTGAAGGAATAGAAGCAAAAGAAAGCAAGCATGTTCAAATATTTGCTTTCACTTTTTCCCCTGAAGAAAATTATACAAGAGATGATAGCTTGTTTTTACATAAGCCACCTTAGTTAAGAAAAGATAACATGAAAAAGTATTTTAAGAAAAATAGGATGAAGAAGAGGGTGGAGGTAAAGGAAGCCCAGACATTCACATTGCAAGTAAAAGGAAGAAATCAGACACTAAACCAGTGGTTTTTAATATTCTTAAACCAGTGGACTTGCAGCAGGCCAGGGCCATTGGCCTAAATTAGTTTTAGTTTTAGCAGTAATTTTTTATTGACCAATAGGAAATTTCTGCAAACTGGCACTAGTCCACAAACCAGCAAGTGAAAAAAACACTGTTCATTGATCACACCTTTACAACCAATCCTACTATGTCCCAGGTTCCCTTTACAACCCTGCATACCATAATTTGGTGTTATAGATGAAAGGAAATATATCCCACTTCTAATATAGCAATGATATAGCAATTCTAAACAATATAGCAATTCTGAAATGTGAAATATCTCTAGATCTAAATGGGCATTATATAGCATGTAAAATACAATAATCATACACTTGTGATGGGCCTGATGTATAAGACAGCTTTTGATCTGTTATTTTACCCTATCCTCACCATTTCATTAGTGATTTTTCCGATGCAAGTAACCAAAAACTGCGGATCTAATGTTAACATATTTCGAGATCAAATTATACAGCAAACAGAATTTAACCTCAAACAATATGCCTTTATGCATTCACTCAATCAAGTAAATTTACACAAACAATGTTTCATTTGCTACAAATTCATAAATCTTTATCCTGGAAGATAAATAACTTCTTCACCTAATGCCTACAGAAAGGACAAAGACATCTGGATGTGCTTGTTTCTTCCCTTCTATCCCCTCCCCCAACCCTTCAACACACAAGCAACAGCTGTAGAGCAAGGGAGCATATTTTTAAAATCCCATTTGTTCATGTAGGCACATAATATAAAGCAGCTCCAAAATGGACATCAAGTAAAAATACCAGTTTTCAAAATTGTATAATTACATATTTACACAAATTATATAATCCTGTATGTATTTACATACAATTACATATTAGCAAATAAATAGCACAACGTTCTAGTGTTAATGGGATGAAATTGAATGGAAACACCATAAACTGAAGCCATTTGTTTATCTACAAAATAGGTGCTGGCAGGGGCAGGTTCCCCAACACTGACCTGGCATGTTCTTCAACACTGCCTGGAAACATTCACATAAAAGACTAGAGGATAGTTCAGTCCATGCATGTGAAATCTTTGACCATGGTGCAAGAGTTGGCACCACCAGTAAGAGTGGTTTGGCTATTTGAAGGTCTATTTGTAAGAACTGGACCCATCCATTCCACAGTGCTAGTTTAGGGCTGCCATCCAATGGATTTTGGGTCTCAGGACAAGAACTGGATGCAAACTCAAGTGCTGAAGATGATTTGCTTTATTGCCCAACAGGACAATATGCATATAGAAACCCTGAGCTGCCTACTCTCCTGGAACACTTACTTACATCAGTTGCATGAGTCAATTTTTATTTATTTACAAACCATTACAGTTTATTGTATCAATTGCCAAAAGCATATAACATTTGTTTTTAATAGCCCCAACAAAATATCTTCAAAGTATACATTAAAGTAGCATTTTCTAGGAATGCATGGAGAGATAATTTCACAAATTGATTTCTTCCTTTTATGGACTGGTTTTCAAAGTATCACATGCTACTTTAAGATTACTTTTAGATATCTCCAAAATGTCCTAGAAAACGGGTTCTTTCCTGTGGTCAGATGCATAATATTTTTCTGCAAAAAATATTGAAAACCTTTTGGAAAAACAGAAGCCCAAATATGTGCACATTTTAGCAGCAGCAAAGGATTAAATAATAAATAAGAATACATCTTAGAATTAAATTCAGTTTCTGTTTAAAAGTAACAACTAAAAGAAATGAAATATAAAGCTAGAAAAAAGTGAAGCCAACATTCTGGCCTTTATCATAAATCAACTATTTTACATTTGCTTCTGTCCCATGCCCCCAAACACATAATATTTCTCAAATTTTGAATGCAAGACTTCATTTTTCCTTAATGCACATCACAGGAGAATTCAGCTGCACACTCCAATTTAGACTAGAGAAGAGCCACATGTATCCATGGCAGTAAGTCTTGCACTTCCGCTTCAAAACTACTTTAACTCACCAGTGACATCATTTTATTTTCCAGAGCTTGTGCAGTAGAACAAAAACAAAGTTAGAATATTAAATTTTTAATTAGTTACATAAATTCCAACACATTTTTCACTGTTGCTTTCAATTTCCCAACATAACTGGCTAGAAAGTGTTCCATGTGGTATGAGAATTTGTTATAAATTCCTTTTTCTTAAATATTGCTTTAAGAATTTGGCTCGTTTCTCCTTAGTAGATAGTTAGAAATAGTCTGCCTTGCCCTGGGGCAAGTTTCAAAATTATTGCTTTGAAAGAAACATGTATTCTGCTTTTCAGCATAAAATATTATAAAAAGCCTTGTAAAAGATATTCTATATAGTAACCTCTCCCTTTAAAAAATTGAGTGCTTGTGTAGACCATTTTAAAAACAAAATACAGTCAACAGATATTATGTTTTCCCCTTATTGTCATTGATGATGAAAAGTTATGCTCCATTTGAACGTTTAATTTGATGGGCATTATTAGCAGGTATTATGACAGGTTGCACCAAAAGTAATCTTCTATAAAAGATGTTACAGTGACCAATAATACTTGTTATTTCATATTTGATAACACAAATAAGAAGTTTACAAGGATAATTCCTTGAATCTGAATCCTGTTCTTTGAAAATAACTGGTTTCTATTAGCTTCCTCCCCATTCTTTTGAAAATTCTATACTATTTAGAAATTATTCCTGGGGTTATAGAGGATCTGCTAAAATGAAAGCATAATCATTATTCAACTTTGGTATATTCTGCTGTATATTTAAACAAATAGGACATATACCAACCCTTACACTTTTCAACTGTGAAGTTACAATGATAGAGTGACTATGAGAGAGGAAATATCAAAGACACGAATAAAAGTTTGAGACCCAGTTTATCTTTAATCCTCTGGGATAAGCTAAGGAACAAGCAGTCTGAAGAGTGAATACTCAGTGTCATGAAAGATGTGCATACGTTTACAATAATATGGGCACAAAAAAAAAAAAAGATTGTCGCCTTTAGTACATTAGGGTCATTAGAGTTTCTCTTATCCATGCACCATTATATTTATTTGCATGAATTTACCACAGATTCATAGTGGACTTTGCCATTTAATGCTTACAGAGCCTAAAGCTTCCAAAATGCCTATCTGGCCTGTACATATTTCATTAAAAATAAACTCTATATAATAAATAAATATATAAAATAAATAAAATGTTGCCTTTGGAATTTCTATAAATAAATTTAATTTTTTTTTACTAAGAGGTCTTTGCTTTAAATTCACTGGAATGATTCCAGTGAGAATTAACTGAAAAGTCTTTTACATAAGACTGCACCTTCCATGCCTTTGAAAATGCAGCGTACCCTTGCACAGGCCACCAGCGGAAATCCTGATGAGTTGAAGTATGGCAGCTGTGCTGTATAGGATGAAGTACAACTGATCAAAACATGGAAAAGTGTTTCTAGTTTCCAGCATGCATCAGGCCATTTTCCTCTGTTTCTGCTTCTCTTCACTCTTGCCTATTCCCCATTCGCTACTCACACATTCACACAGCTTTCAGTATCCCTTTCCACCTCTCACAAGAAATCAAACAAGTGAGCCTGGGCAGTCCTCCAGAGGACAAGCCTTTAAGTGCAGCACAAAATCAGCATGATCCCATTCAGTTCTCCACCATACATTATGCATGCGACAAAGTTTGGCAACAGTGGCTCTGATGTGATGGCACAGCTAATCAATAAGAACCCACCACATGAAACCTTTATAGTGGTTACTTTTTTAAGGGCTCAAGTGAAGAAATTGTCTTTGTCAACTTTGGCTTAGAATATCCTTATAGAGTTCAGGTACTTTGTCAGGGTCCACTGGTCTAGGTAAAAAATGTGTGAATTTCTGATGCCGTTTAGTCCTCGTTCCTTCTCTTGGCGTCCCATCTTTATTCAATGCTACATAATAGCGCCTTCCAGTGTCCACGTGTTTATATAGATTCGATGAGTATGTATTATACCAGTTTTCTTCAAACTGTTCTCTGAAGACACACTCTTGGGTTAGTTTTTCCTGTTAAAGAGACAAAACAAAAAAGGTAAACATTATGCAAAATAAGTCTCCTTCTGCATTTTAAGGCAATACAATAACTGCTGAGAAAAACAAAATGGATTCTAACCCACCGTAACTATTTTGCCAAAATTGTTTGCCTCTATGAATTTAACTATGCTCTACATTTTGATTCATAGCTAGAAAACAAAATATTCTAAGTGTTTTCAATTTATACTTTTTCACATGCACATTAGTAAGATATGTCAAAGAGGCAAAGGACCACACATGTGATCAGCTCTCACTTTTACAACAGCTGTCAGCCCATGAGAGAGAGCCACAGCTGAAGCCCAAGATTTGCGTGACCACTTCCTCTTTAATCTACTGTCATAAAATCATTTGCAGAGAGACCAACTGTGGCAATAGCATGAAGGACATCAGACACTTTATATTCTCAGGATAGTGAAATTGATTCATTTTTATGAGTGTTTTACAAACATCAATGAGCAGAACAAGTCTCTAGAATTCTTTTTACTAAATAAAGGTTCCTTATCTTCACCCCCTTTATAATGCAGACCCAGAAAGTCTGAAAATCTGCATTTTCCAGGTTCTTCTAGGAATATCTAGTTCTGGATATTTGTAATGATATTTAATAATGCACATCATCCCAGAACCATACTTTAGCAGTATAGTCATTCCTATTAAAATTGAATGAGTCTTCTAGACTACAAAGTTGTAAACAATTCTAACCCTTTAATTCCACTGGACTTGGATACAACTGTTCAACCAAGCTTTAAAAGTATATATCCATACTGTTTTTTATAAAAATTGAAACATTTCACGGGAAGTGGATGAGAGTTTCTTTTCATATCTCCATGAATATATATTTTCCCAGTATTTCTGATATGATCATTCTCACTAATTTGAAATGGTATCTCATTGTCATCTTAATTTGGATTTCCCCAATAACAAATGATGATAATCATTCTTTCATGTGCCCTATATATTCGCTGTTCAGAGAAGTTTCTGTTCATTTCAGCTCCCCACTTTTGGATGGGGTTGTTGGATGTTTTGTTGTTGATGTTGATCTTTATATATACAGTATACAAGTGATGTGTTGAATACAAATATTTTCTCCTGTTCAGTTTTAGCCCATGTTTCTTTGGCCATGCAGAAACTTTTATTTTGTGAATTTCCATTTGTTTATTTTTAATTATTTTGCCTTAGCTAGTGGCATCATATCACTGAAGATACCTTTGATCTCCACATCATGGGACATTCTATGTTTTTTTAAATATACTTTATATTTTCTGCTCTGATATCAAGACCCTTTATCCACATTCAATTGACTTTTGTGCAAAGTGTGAGATATAGATCCAACTTTAATTTTTTATGAGTAGTCTCCAGTTTTCACAGAGCTATTTGTTCAAGAAGTTATTTTATTCCATTTTATGCATTCAGTTCCTTTGCCAAAAACCAGATGATCATGCATATATATATATATATATATATATGATCATCTGGTTTTTGGCAAAGGAACTAAATATATGTGTGTGTGTTATTATTTATTTTATTCTTAACCCCTGACCAGAGATTTTGATGTTTTGATCACTATTGCTTAATAGAATAGGTTCAAGGTAAGTAATGATATGACTCAAAGTTTCTTATTTTTCACTATGATTTTTGCTATCTAGGGTCTTTTATGATCCCATGCAAACTTTGTAATTTACTATTCTAAGTCTTTGACAAGTGTTGTCAGCATTTAGATGGAGATTGCAATAAATTTATATAGTAGTTTAGGTACAACGGTAATTTTGACAATATCGATTCTTCCAATCCAGGAGTGTAGGATGTTTTTCCATTTCCTATGGTCTTCTTAAATTTCACATTGCATCTCACAACAATCCACCTATGGAGGAACTCCTCTCAATATCCTTTACAGTGATAGTTCTCATCTCTTGAAGTGAATGAAATAAAATGTGTATTAAATCATACAAATAATTAAAAATTAAAAGCATTAGGCTGAAGCAATACTATTATTTTTCACAAGGCCAACCAGGGTTCAATCCCTGGCATTCCATGTTAAATGCACCTGCCAAGCACCTCCAGGAATAATAAATAGTGCAGAGCACGAGTAAGCCCTAAGCACAGCTGGGTGTGGCCCAAACTCTTCATTCCAAAATTTAAAAATAAAACATGTAAAACATATTAACTATTTGGGGGCTGGTAGATAAAATGATATATCATTTCTACCCTTCTCTTTTTCCTCTCTCTCCTGTGCTCCTAGAGTGACAGTCCAGGTCAATACATTTTGGTGTCCCTTTGTGTGGGCACCTCACCCCACCCAGCACCAGGTCCCCAGGCCAGTGAAGCCTTGCAGCTTTAGGACATTTGCAGCTGGTGCCCTGAACAGATGAACACAATTGAACCTGGAATTCTGCAAGGACTTCAAAAGAAAAAGATGTAAGTAAAAAAGTGAATGTTGAAAAGAGAGAAATGGAGAAATGAATTAGAAATGAAGAAATGAATGAAAGATAGAAATTGAACAAAAGAGAAAATGAAGAAAAATGAGCAATAAGAAGAGACTTAGAGAGAAAAAATAAGCAAAGAAATTGATTCAGAATAAAATAAGCAAATGGGGTTTAGAAAGAAAATAAGCAAAAGAGATTCAGAGAGAAAATAAATAAGCAAAAGGTATTTTTATAAAGAGGAAAAATAAAAACTAAAAAAAATAGACATAATGAGAAAAAGAACATTCTAAATAGAGAATCTTTGTGCCTTAGATAGATAGAAAATGGAAAGTAAAAACTCAAATAATCCCACAGTGTCTCTTATCAGCATGAAGCAACTAGAAAGAATCTGTCACCCGTTGCCCAAAATGATTGGATTTTTCACTTTCTTAGGCAAAGCGTAGGTTTTATAAAAAGTTACTGTTTGTGTTCCCTAAAATATTATTTTCTTTCACCCTTACCCGTAGTGTCTCGACTTTAGGGCTTTTAAATTAACTCTCAAGGGGGCGGAGAGACAGCACAGCGGTAGGGAGTTTGCTTTGCACGTGACCAGCCCCTGATGGACTGGGTTCAATGTCTGACATCCCATAAGGTCCCTTGAGCCTGCAAGGAGCAATTTCAGAGTGTAGACCAGGAGTAATCCCTGAGCACCACCAGTATGGCCCCAAAACAAACAAAAATTTTACTCTCAAGATGAAAGTAGCTGATAGACCACAATAGCTTGAAGTCTTTCAGAAGACCAAGACCATTACTTGACAGATCTCCATTACCACTAAGGATAACTTTCAATATAATTTTTTTAAAAATTAAAGGGGGAAATAAATATATGTATTATATATACATATATATTATATATATAAATATATAGCCCATGAACAAGCCCTTGGAATTGAACCCGGACACGCCCCTGGACACGTCCCTTGGACACCGCCTATAATGGACAATGATATTTAAGGATGACAGGTAATGAGTGACAGGTATTTAAGGAAAAAGTTTGTCAGTTGACAGGGCCCAGGGGAAAGTTCGGAGCAGAGCCTAACAGCCCACCAGGGCCAGAAGAGCCTGACCGAGGATAAAGCATCATTGAGATACTGCCAGCTCCCCTCTTTCTGTCTCTCAAACTCGGACCTCCAGGCCTTACCTGGCCCTCTCTAGATGGTGAATTACCTATCTATCTCTCAGAAGTTCCCACCCCTTCTCTATCTTTTAGAATCTTCTCACCCCCAGCGGCAGACTTCAAACTAGGAATAAAATGATAAATTGCTACATATTGGTGTACCAGTGTAAAATGATAAATAAAATGATAAATTGTTTAAAAATAAATGATAAAAAATTCAATTTTTTTGAATTTTTTAAATTTAATATTTTAAAATATTTAATAAAATAGACTAAAATATATAATCATATGCTGACACTTTACTATTAAGCACATGAAAGGGGCTGGAGAGAAAAGGCAATGGAAAGGGAACTTGCTTTGCAAGCAGTCATCCCTAATTTAATCCCCAATACCCTATATAATCCCCACAAAATCCCACCAGGGGTAATCTCAGAGCTCAAGCCAGGAATAAGGCATAAATATAATCACGTGTGGTACAAAAACTTTGTGAAATACAACCAAAAAACTAACTCAAATTGCAACAGGGACAGTAGTATAGGTGGTAATATCTTAGCATGACTTTGCATACTCCCAGGAGTGAACCCTGAGCACAGTTGGATGTGATTCAGAAACAAAAACCCAAACAAGAGGCCAGAGAGATAGAATGGAGGTAAGGCATTTGCCTTGCATGCAGAAGGATGGTGGTTTGAATCTGGCATCCCATAAGGTTCCCAGAGCCTGCCAGGAGCAATGTCTGAGTGCAGTTAGTGCCAGGAGTAACCCCTGAGCACTGCCAGTTGTAACCAAAAAGGCAAAAAAAAAAAAAAAAAAAGTCAAACTTACTTTTTCTCATCAGGAAATCATATCATTACTGAACAAAAAACATTATATATATAAAAATTCTCTTCTTTTAGTAACTATAAACTATGAACTAACACATATTTACTTTGCATAAATGGCACATCTATTTCACAGTGACCTTTCTTGTTAGAAATATTTTAGACAAAACTTCTGCGTTAGGGTATTTGCACAAGGGTAAATATCTGCTTCAGAATCAAATACCACCACAGATCCCTGCTTCACCCTTCCAACTGCATCTTTAACTTCTCTAAATTTCAGTGTCCTCATATCTAAAAAGAGGTTGGCGGTACTAAATATGTATCTGGAGATTAGTCTATTATAAATACATAGTCAAGAGACAAATCTCTATGCAAAGGAAGCCCTCAGTAAATAATAATAATTGTTAACATTTTATTAACAAAATAGTCACTTGACCAAGAACCAACATTTTATATATGGGCAGTGAAGCCCAGGTGCGAAATGACTAGTCCAAGTCTATGTCACAGAATTTTATTTTCCCATTAATGAAACCTCCAGAACAAGTAACTGAGAGTCATACAAGGGACAAAGTCACCTAAGATTGGTCCATTCATTCAATGACTGGCTTTGCTTGTTTTCTGACTTTTCATTTTCAAATTCAATTTAATTTTCATATAGCATATTTATGTGGAGATTGTCTCAGGAAATACATAGTGAGTATAAACTTCTACTACATTCATTTTTTATTTCATACAAATTGTATTTTTTGTGAGTAAAACAGTTTCAGCGATTACAACAAGATTTTCTGATTCCTATGCTTGAGCCTTCATTATATTTGACCAAAAACAGGGCAATAAAATGATACAGAATGAAACCAAAGAATCTGTGTGTTGGCGGTGTCTCTTTTGATACATATATTAAAAATCACTTTTAACATCCCTTGGGATATACCTGTACCCAATTCTGTTCTGTGTAAAAATAAAGTTCCCTGATATTTTCAGTTTTTGTAACCTGCTCATAATTTTGCAGAAGTCAGTTAACCTAGAGATTACTCTTAAGTATCTTTATCCAAATGATATACTCTTATATAGTTCACTTGGCATTACCTGCAGTGTGATTTCTCCTTTATTTCCCCCAGTAGGCAATACCTCACCAGATGGAGGCACTGGAATGATCTAGAGAGATTTTGCAGTCACCAGGGTGAAGAGTGGAGCAAGGGGTGTCTATTTGCCCACTTTAAAAAAAAAAGTAGATTTCAGAGGAAGTAATGAAAGGAGGTGTTACAATGACTTTTTTCCTGAAAAGTTGGCAGTAGAATCTCCATAGAATCTCCATGGGACCTCTGCTCCAGAGCCTCTCAGACATGGGGAGAACAGCTATAAGTTTTAACTGTTCCCCAAATTCAGGACAATTCTTTTCCAAAGAGACCTTGTGCATCCTCTCCTCTTACTGCCTACATGTAATGATTTTCAGAAATAAGATTTATTTGGCCAGAAGTGTGATTTAGGTGTAACTAGAAAACAACATAAAATTCTCAGACCAGTATGGAGTGTAGAGTGTTTGCCTTGCATGTGTGTGACCCAGGTTAAATACCTAACATCAGATAGGGTCTTCTAAACCCCACCAGAAGTGATTTTGAGCACAGAGTCAGGAGTAAGTACTGAGTACATTCAAGTGTGGAAATAAACAATACGTAAATAGAAAGCTGGAGTGATAATAGAGTAGGTAAGACATTTCTTTGCACGTCACCAACCGGTTTCACTCCTCAGCTTCCACATTTGTCCCCAAGCCAGGCAGGAGTGATTTCTGAGCATAGAACCAGGGCTAATCTCTGACCACCACCAGGTGCGACCCAAAAAACAAACAAACAAATAACATAACATAACATATGTAACGTAACTAACACAACATAACATAACATAACATAACATAACATAACATAACATAACATAACATTCTACAGTGGTAGGCATATAACAAAGAATGTGTTTGGGGTATTTATTTAAAGATTCTCAATTTACATGCTTTTAAGGCAGATATTTTGGTATCATAAAAAGATTTTAAAATCAGGGATCAAAGTTGGGGCCTCAAGCATGCAAAACATGTGCTGTAACTCTATAATCAACACCCACTGAAATACGTAAGGGTTCAATCATCCTCTATATGAAAAGGCTGTATAACTTCAACTAAGAAATTAAAGAAGATGGGGCCCGGGAGATAGCATGGAGGTAAGGCGTTTGCCTTTCATGCAAAAGGTCATCGGTTCGAATCCCAGTGCCCCATATGGTCCACCGTGCCTGCCAGGAGCAATTTCTGAGCATGGAGCCAGGAGTAACCCCTGAGCACTGCCGGGTGTGACCCAAAAACAAAACAAAAAAAAAAAAAGATGAGGCTGATCTTACAGAAAAGAAAAACCTGTACATTTTAGATAAGTCTAATAGTTATTATATATACTTTAAAATTAAAATTATTTACTTTTATGTATCATATATATGCACTATGAAATAAACCTTTTTCTCTATGTGGGATTATGTCAGTGAGAGACTTTTATTTGATCTTGTTACTTTATCTATTTTAGATAAAATGACAAGCTATTCTGTGAATTGCTCTTAACAAATTTTAGCATTTAATGATAAAATAATTGGCTGAGATGAATATAAATCTATTATGTATTTGTAATCTGAGTGTTCAATTATAATTTAAATTAAAGAAAAGCAAATTAATGCTAAGTGGGACAATAAAATATATATTATCCTGTGTTCTGATAGATATGGAGAAAGGGGGAAAAAGCTCCTGCCTCCACATAAACTATACATTTGAGAATTATAGAACTCAGATGTTTTAAGAACTTAGCACATGTTTTCAATACAGACAGTTTATAGAGTATTCCACTATAAAGTGATCAATTCCTATTTTATTGTATTTCCATGTTTTAACATTTTTAGATTATTTAACTATAACTGTTTATAGCATACCTATCTTTGAACTATTGGATTATATCACTAAATTTGGGTGGAGAATGTGGATTTAATTCAAAAGTCTACTAAAGTCAAGCTTTGGAACAAAATCTGGTGAATGTTAACAACTAACTTTTTTCATTTAATATCATCAAATTTTGAGCAATAAGGAAAACTTCAAAAATGTACTAATCCTATTAAAACTGAAGTATGAGGTAATGTTAAAATAATAATATACCTCCAGAGTATATTTAGATATGTTATAAGATATAAATTCACATAGATACTAATGTAAAATGTTAGTCCATATTAGAATATATAACACACATGGGCACTTTTATAATTATATTTATATCCATTTAATAATTTGAAATCCAAAATTTTACCAACAGTTCTCCTTGAAAATGTATGGTCACATCATGCTATTTTAAAGCACAATTTCCATATCTCTCTATAAGTACACACATAAATCTATATTCAAATTAGTGAGTATTTCAAGTCACTTGTATAAACTGCCACACACAAAGCCAAGGTCGGTGAACAATCAAGAAATAGCTTGATTCTAGAGCTCCCAAACATTTTATAAATGATGATCTGATGTAATAATTCATTCTCATATCTACCATATATTCCAGTCCTGGTATACAAAACTACCTTAATCACAATCACTTGTTTCACTAATAATCAAGCAGTAAAGTCTTACTGGGTATTGTTGCAGAATTCCAGGTGATTAAATATAATGACTAAAGAAACATTAAGAGGAAACAAAGTCTTTAAACTTTTCTTTACTCGGAGAAGTTCCCAAATAGAAATAAACACAGAGGCTAGGCAGAAGGACAGAATATCTTATTTCATTGGGAGCTCCAATTCAGTCCTCAATATGCCTCACCTGAAACCCCATTTTTTTAAAGTTTCTTAAAAAGTGCCCTGTTGCAGAGTGACCTGCTCTTCTATCCATGACCCTAACCACTAAAACAATGTGAAAAACAGAATCAATTAAGACTGGCCAAAGTGAATCAAAGAAAGCAAGTAAGTTGGTAATTTATCAGCATATACAAAAAGCCAAGACTGCATTCTGCCCAGAGAAAAACAACACCTGAAAATACTTTCTGAAGCTGCTTACTTAGGTAGCTGAGAATTCAAAGGTAGGGCCCACTCTAAATCTACAGTCACACACAGACATCCTCTGTATTATGTTCTCACAAGCCATATGGTACTAACAATTCTGCCAAGGACAGAACCTGCCAAATGTACCACAAGACTGACTAGACAATTTAGACACATAGAGATATGGATATTTGTTGAACAAATCATAATAGCTAATAAGTTATAAATAAGAGTTCAGAGATGGAGACCCACAAGAAAAAGAAAATTTTACTCAAGGAATAACAATCCAAAATTGACAGTTCGTTTATTTTAAGAGATTAATTTGCTGTGTTCATCTGTAGATAAGGTTCTACAAAGAAAAATACATGGAAAAATCATGAAATTTATTTTAGGATACTATACTTTCAAGTTAAAAAGATGTCACATGTGAGTTTGTCCTTTTCAACTACAACTTGAAATGCATGTTAAACATAGATTTAAGCTAGACAAGTAACTCAAACTTAATTTTACTCTATAAACTAATCAAAACTAGAAAGTCCTCAAAGAATTAAGTTGGCTGTGAAGGAAAAGTTGAAAATTAAAGAGGTTGAAAAGTAAAATTCAGGCACTTTGAAATCGCTCCTGGCTTGGGGACCATATGAAGTACTGGGGGATAAAACTGTGGTCGGTCATAGGCTAGCACCAGCAAGGCAGACACGTTACTGCTCTGTGCCACAGCTCTGACCCCTGGAAAACATTTCTTAAACAGGACACAAAATCATCATAACTAAGGAAATAATCCAATGCCACCCTTGGCAATGGAGATACAAAACAAAAATGGAGTTTCCATTATCTAAGAATGCAGTCTAAAAGGAAAGATATAAGAAATAATATGCTGGAATCCACGCCTGCCTAGTGGGGCTGACTGCAAAGAACTGTGAGTCCTGTCCTCTCTTTGTGTTTATTTGTCCTCTGCTGTCATCCAGACCTCATGGGAGTGGGCCAAACCAGCTCCAAAAAAAAAAACTCGCTCTCCCAGAGGTCCATTCTAGGGCGGAAACGCCCAGAACACCTCATTAAAGTGAAAACCGGCAAGAAGCGAGCACTTTGCAAAAGCAAGGTCCCCTGAATGTGACGTCAGGCTGGGAATTTCTACGAATCCACGCCTGCCTAGTGGGGCTGACTGCAAAGAACTGTGAGTCCTGTCTTTTCTTTGTGTTTATTTGTCCTCTGCTGTCGTCCAGACCTCATGGGAGAGGGCTGAAAAGAGGCTGCAGAAGAGTACTTTGGCTCCACTTCACAATGCAGCCATGCACTCTTTCTAAGGAAAGAACATCATCGCAACAAGAAGAGAAAAAATCACACTAAGGACTGTGCTGGATTACTGAAGCCAGCATTTCTCTCTGGGCCGTCTTCTCTGCTGTGTGCCTAGTCCCAAGATTTGATACTTTGAGAGGCCTCATCCACAGAGGACTCTACACCCTTGTAGGCGAATCGACACACCCGGAAATGGGGGAACCAGAGGAGTGTGGCTGCACACATCACTTACACAATGAATACCACCGCAACACGTAGAAAAACACACAATACTAGTGTGACAATGGGGGAAACAACGAGGGCCAGCATCAGACATAGAGAACGAAGATGAAAATTCTGATGACCAGATAATGACCAACGAACTAATCAATCTCTCAGACAAGGACTTTAGAAAAGCAATATGGAAGATGCTGAAAGAATTCAAAGAAACCATGGACCGAGTTGAACAGAACACTAATAAGAACCAAGAAAATATGATGACAGAAATCACAAAACTCCAAACTGAAATAATATGTTAACTAACAGACCTGAAAAACTCAATAAATGAATTGAATGGTAAAATGGATGATCTCAACTCCAGAGTAGAAGAAGCTAAGAATAGAATTGGTGCTCTGGAAGATGAGATAAATAACAACTCCATGCAGCAGGAGAGATTGGGAAAAAAACTTTAAACAAATGAATAGACTTTGAAAAACATAGTCAAAGAATGGGAACAGATGAAAATAGAATTCTATGATAAGATCAGCAGAAACAACTTAAGAATCATTGGAGTCCCAGAGACCCAGGAAAAAAAATCTCCAGGAAGAATCAATGGTCAAGAACATCATTAAAGAGAAACTTCCAGAACTGAAGAATATATGTGATCAAATCTTGCATGCCAGAAGAATACCAACCAAAAGAAACCCCAGAAAAAATACCCCAAGACACATCCTAGTCACAATGACAAATCCCACAGATAGAGACATAATTCTGCAGACAGCAAGATCAAAAAAGGAAATTACATTCAAGGGAGCATCCTTGAATGTCACCGGAAACACTTAAGGCCAGAAAGCAGTGCTGGGATATTGTGATAAGACTGAATGAAATGAATGCTTCACCTAGAATACTGTACCCAGCAAAACTCACTTTCTGGTTTGACGAAAAATACATGGTTTCACAGACAGAAAACAGCTCAAAAACTTTACAGACTCAAACCCACACTTAAGAGAAAAACTGAAAGACCTAATTTAAGACAAGACTAACCAAAAGACACACCAAATTTTGATATAAAGATGGCATCAAATCCTAGGACAATTCTTTCTCTCAATGTCAATGGACTAAATGCACCAGTTAAGAGACACAGAGTGGCTAAATGGATCAAAAACTTCAATCCAACTTTTTGCTGTCTACAAGATACGCACCTGAATAGTCAGAACAAACATAGACTCAAAATAAAAGGCTGGAGGAAAATTATCCAAGCAAACAACACCCATAAAAAAGCTGGAGTGGCCATACTAATATCAGATTATGCAAACTTTATACTCAGGAAGGTTGTAAGGGACAAAGATGGACATTATATATTAATCAAGGGGTATGTATAACAGGAAGAAATCACTCTTCTAAACATATATGTACCGAATGAGGGTCCAGCAAAATATTTAATACAATTGTTGACAAAGCTGAAAAATAACATCAACAACAACACAATAATTGTGGGAGACCTCAACACAGCTTT
>PVKC010011352.1:0-24760 GCA_004027635.1 Crocidura indochinensis
TTTTTTTTTCTTGTTAAGCCATGTCAGTACCTTGTATATCTTAGATATTAGCCCCTTCTCTGATAGGTATTGAGGGGAATACTTTCACCCATTATGTGGGTGGCTTTTATATTCTAGAAACTATTTCCTTTAAGGTGCAAAAGCTTCTCAGCCTAATATAGTCCCACTTTCACTTATAGCTTTCACTTGTTTGGAGAGTGGTGTTTCCTCAAAGATGAATTTAGTCTCAATGTCAAGGAGTCTTTTCCCTATGTGTTCTTTTATATACCAGATTCTCTGGCATATATAAGACTACATCTTTTTTAACACACACCAAATGGAATTAAAAGCCGTAAGAGAAAAAGAGTAGAACCCTCTAAGGTTAACAGTATATGTTTAACATAGCTAGACTTTGAAGTGCCAACAATCATTTTACATTTGTCATTTATAGTGAGTGACTGTGATTTTTTTAATTGTGATCTCCATTGAGAGCAGGGCGAGGGGCTCCTCCAAGAGCAGCTGGCTGGGGTGCAGTGATTAATAGGACAGCTAGAGGGAGACAGGCGCCTCCTTTCTGTCCCATAAAAGCTGAACAGAGGACTGAGAACGGGAAAGCTACATACTAGGCTGCTGGTTGAGATGCAGTACTCAGTAACTCAGGTCATCTGTGTGCCCTGAAAGATGACTCAGGACAAGCAGAAGACTAAGTGATGAAATCTGGCAACTGAATGGGATTATGCAATAAGAGGGGGGCAGAACACTCGTCCCTGAAGCTGGAGTAAGTTTCAGCATGCCATATACCAGTGTATACATTGACCTCTGACTTTTAAGAAGTTTTTTATGGATTAAAAAGCCATCTTCTATGCCGGAAAATATGGTACCTTATGGTTCTGGATCTGATATCAAGGTCTTTAATACACTTAGATTTGACCTTTGTGATGATGTTAGGTAGAAATCTGAGTTCACTTTTTTGCATGTGACTGACCAGTTGTCCCAATACCACTGTTGAAGAGGCTTTCCTTGCTCCATTTTACATTTCTTGCTTCTTTATCAAAGCTTAATTGATTGTATATCTGGGAAAGATTCTCAGAATACTCAAATCTATTCCACTCATTTGAGGGTCTGTATTTATTCCAATACCATGCTGTTTTATTTGTAATACAATTTAAAATTGGGGAAAGTGATGCCTCCTATACTACTTTTCCCAAGGGTTGCTTTAGCTATTTGTGGGTGTTTATTGTTCCAAATAAATTTCAGAAGTGTTTGATTCACTTCTTTGAAGAATGTCAATGGGTATCTTTAGAGGGATCGCAGTAAATCTGATTAATGCTTTGGGGAGTATTGCCCAAAATAATTGAGGATGTTAATCCTCCCAATTCATGAGCAGGGTATATATATCCATTTTCATGTGTCCTATGTTATTATTTTTTTCCAAAAGCAAATATTTATTTTAGACAAAGTCCAATTTTTAAACATGAGAAAGAACATCCAAGTTGTTCAATCATCAAATGACTCATAATACAACCTCTGTCACAGTGAAATTTCCTTTGCAATTTAGTTTGAAAAGTATAGTCTGCATACTCATGCACATCTGTAGAAATGCACACTTTTCTACCTGTATTCCTGGAAACATGTTCCTGAAATAAAGGTAAAATACTCATTTTTTTTATAATTTTTTTATTTTAACACCTTAATTACATACATAATTGTGTATGTTATTGTTTTTGTAGTAGTGTTTTGGGAGGATCTTAATCCTCCCAATTCATGAGCAGGATATGTATCTCCATTTTCTTGTGTCCTATTTTATTTCTTGTAGCAGTGTTTTGTAGTTTTCTTTGTATAGGTCCTTCACATCTTTCGTTAAGTTGACTCCAAGATATTTGAGTTTGTTTGACAATAATGTGAATGGTATTGTTTTTTTAATGTCCATTTCTTCTTATAATTATTAGTATATGAGAAGGCTATTGGTTTTTGCATATTAATTTTGTAGTCGGTAACTTTGTTATATGAATCTATAGTCTCTAGAAGCTTTTTGGTAGAATCTTTAGAGTTTTCCAAATATAGTAGCATGTCATCTGCAAACAATGAAAGCTTAACTTCTTCCTTTCCTATCTGGATGCCCTTGATATCTTTTTCTTGCCTAATTGCTATGGCAAGAATTTCCAGCACTATGTTGAATAGGAATTGTGAGGGGGTCAGTCTTGTCTTGTACCAGATTTTAGAGGAAAGGTTTTTAGTTTATTTCTATTGAGAATAATATTTGCCATTGGCTTGTAATAGGTGGACTTGAATATATTGAGAAAATTTCTTTCTGTTCCCATCATGTTGAGAATCTTTTATCATGAATAGATGTTGAACCTAATCAAATGCTTTTTCAGCATCATTGATATGATCATATAGTTTTCTTTTTTGATATGATTTGTTATGTTTATTGATTTACATATGTTAAACCATACTTGCATTCTGGAATGAAACCTACTTGGTCATGGTGTATGACCTCCTTGATGAGGCATTGCATCCTATTTACCAGGACTTTTTTTGAGGAGCTTTACATCTGTCTTCAGCAGGATATTGGTTTGTAATTTTCTTTTTATTACTAGTTCTGTCTGGTTTTGACATAAAGGTGATGTTAGCTTCATTAAAACTGAGTGTTTCTGTTTCTTCAATTTCATGAAAGAGACTGAAAAGGATTGGTAGTAGTTCCTCTTGAAAAGTTTGAAAGATGGGGCCTGGGAGATAGCATGGAGGTAAGGCATTTGCCTTTCATGCAAAAAGGTCATCGGTTCAAATCCCAGTGCCCCATATGGTCCCCCGTGCCTGCCAGGAGCAATTTCTGAGCATGGAGCCAGGAGTAACCCCTGAGCACTGCCGGGTGTAACCCCCAAAAAAAAACGAAAAAAAAAAAAGAAAAGAAAAGTTTGAAAGAATTTGTTAGTGAGTTCACCATATGGGCCTGGGTGTTTGGATTTTTGTGTTTGTTTTTGATTACCATTTTTATTTCCTCAATAGTAATGGGTCTGTTTAGATATGTTAGATCATCCAGGTTCAACCGTGGAAGATTATGAGTCCAAGAATGTATCCATTTCTTACAGGTTCTCATGTTTTGTAGCATAAAGTTTCTCAAAGTCTCTGATTACCCTTTGAATCTCAGTAGTATCTATAGTGATCTCCTCCTTTTCATTTCTAATCGGTTTATTAAGTTTTGCTTGTGACTTATCAGTCTTTATTTTTTCAAACCAACTTTTGCTTTCGTTGATCTTTCAGGTAGTTTTTAGGATTTCCACTTGAGTGATTTATTCTCTAAGTATTGCTATTTCCTTCTACCTACCTATTTTTGGTTCCTTTTGTTGATTCTTTTCTAATTTTATAAGCTGTGTCATTAAGCTATTTATGTAAGCCCCCTATTCCTTCCTGTTCTATACTTGCAAAGTTATATAAATTTTCCTCTTAGTACTACTTTTGCTGTGTTCCACAAATTATGATTATTTGTGTCTTCATTTGCATTTGTTTCCAGGAATATTTTTATTTCCTCTTTGATTTCATCTCTGATCCATTAGTTGTTCAGTAGTGAGTTATTTAATTTCTGGATGTTCAAGTTTTTCTTCTGTGTCCCTTTGTGGTTCACTTCTTATTCAGGACCTTGTGATCTGAGAAGGTAGTCTATACAGTATCTATCCTTTTGATTTTATAGAGGTATGTTTTATGGGCTTTTCTAGCACCATAACTTTGTTGATGTCCTTTAATCCTACCATTTTTATTTAGGTTTATCAATGAAAAAGAAAATTGATTTCAATCACCAAATCAAGAAGGCAACAGGTCATAGAAATTTGTGGCATTATTTTTTGTAGCTCACAATTTTTAGTACTTCTCTTCCTGTATTAACCCGTTTGAACTAAAGTCTCATCTTTATGTGTTGCGTCTAATACAGCCTTTGCATAACGTTAGGGTTGTGCAGTTTTTATCTATTGCCTTTGCATATTCCTAAAAAAAAAAAGAAAACATGGTCTTTGTACAATGATAGAGCATGAGTACCAAACCTAATATTCAGTTTTACTGTTGATTATTGTTCAGAACTAAGCTAAAAGCGATCTTTACTGGGTTTTCAGTTTGCTGATCTGGAAACAGATCGGATTAGAAAAGAGATTTAGAGACCTCTTTAGTCATAACAGATCCTCTTTGTCAACCAAAATATTACACAGACACCCAATATGTAAAATGGAAACATTTTCTGCAATGTAAATATAAACTTTACAAAATTTTAAAAATGAACATGTTTTTAAATAGGTTTGATAGGCACAGCTGGCATCCTCAACCCTCATTCTTGGATCATTATAAGATATTGCAGTGTCTGAGTTCAAACTATGCAGAATTGTTTTTCAGCTGTGAGTTAGACCTTACTTAAAAATCTCGGGGCCGGGCGGTGGCGCTGGAGGTAAGGTGCCTGCACTAACCTAGGACGGACCGTGGTTCAATCCTCCGGTTCCCCATATGGTCCCCCGTGCCTGCCAGGAGCGACTTCTGAGCGAATAGCCAGGAGTAACCCCTGAGTGTCACCGGGTGTGGCCCAAAAACCAAAAAAAAAAAAAAAATCTCAGCAAAGGCTTGATATTTAACAAATAGAAATATAAGGTATCCAGCTAAATTAGGATTAAGATAAATAATGCAATAATTCCTTTTTTTAAATATTTACCAAAGTGTGCAGTTTTTTTGTTTTGTTGTTCTGTTTATTTTATTATTTGGGGGCCCACACTGAGTTGTAGTCAAGGATGGACTCCTAGTTCTCAGAAATAACGTCTGCAATGCTTGGACGACCAAATGGGAAGCTGGGTATCAAAACAGTCAGATGCATCCAAGACAAAGTCCTAACCAATGAAAAATCATCTGCCTTCCATGGATGTACAAGTCTAACTATTGTATTTTTTTAATCTGGGCCGCTAACTAAGAAACTTTTAAGCAATTTGCTTACCAACTCAAACAGAATTACTGAATTGGGTATTTACATTCTATATCTGTTTTAGTTCTTAAGGAATCATGGAAAAAATAGACAAGCATCTAGGAAGAGACTCATTGCTCTCAAAATAAGCATAGATTTTACACTTTTATGGATAATTTCTAAAATTAAATCCAGCACCGAAAAGAAAGTACAGAAGCTAAGACACTTGCCTTGAATGGTGCTTAACCCTAGCTCAATCCCTTGTATGGATCACTACAAGGAGTAACCAAGGAATGACCTTTGAGTACTTCCAGTTATGCTAATAAGACCCCTCCCAAATAAATTAATTTTTAAAAATAAGTTACATTTATTTTTAATTTATTTAGTCACTGAAATTACAAAGTTATTTATGATTGGATTTCTCACATACAATGGTTCAACCCCAGTCCCTTCACCAGTGTATGCTTCCTTCCACCAATGTCCCTTCCACCCCATTTGCCTCCAACTTACCAGTTTGTATCGACAAGAGGCTATAGATATTTCTTGAAATTTTCATTTTTGCCAAGGTTTCTGGTTTTATATTTAAATAAAAAGTCATGGGGCTGGAGCGGTGGCATGGAGCGGTAAGGCATCTGCCTGTGGGCGCTAGCCTAGGACAGACCATGGTTCGATCCCCAGCATCCCATATGGTCCCCAGGAGTGATTTCTGAACACATATCCAAGAGTAACCCCTGAGCGTCACTGATCCCTCAAAATAAAAAAAAAGTCATTCCCCAGTCTTCTACATCTTAGAAAATAGATCAACCATATCGAAATTAAAAAAAATTTCACTATATGGGGCTGGCGCTGTGGCACTAGAGGTAAGGTGTCTGCCTTGCAAGCACTAGCCTAGGATGGATCACAGTTCGATCCCCCAGTCCCTCCAAGCCAGGACTGATTTCTGAGTGCACAGCCAGGAATAACCCCTGAGCATCAAATGGGTGTGCTCCCCCCAAAAAAATCACTGTATAACATTTAGCTTCCTTAAGTCATAGGAAAAGATGGTACAACATCTAGAAACCTCAAGAAAACAAATGATCAGTAGAAAACAATGGTGCCATTTTTCTCCTTTTGTTCCTGTTCCCATGTTACTTTTATTTCTTGAGAAGTATTCCAGTTTTCAGAGTAGAAAATATGATGTCATAGGACAAATTTTTTAGGGTTCAGCATACCTAATTAAAATATAACAAAGATGATTTGGAATCTTGTCAGTCCTAACTACCTCTTCAATGCAAATATCAAAAGTAAACTAAAACAAATGCAAATAAAGTAAACTAAAAATGAAAATAAATTAAACTACAATAAATATAAAATAAAGTAAATGCCAATATCAAAGTAAGCTAAAATTCATCACAGTATTTGGTTTAAATTAAAATGCATGCATACTTGGAGCATATTCTGACAGGTATCCCAAATCCCAATTCCACAATGAACTTCTCTCTCAGAAACTATTATTAGAATCATGGATACATAAAATCATTAGTCATACTAGAATGCTTTTATGGTTTTGGGGACAAACCCTGTAGCACTTTCATGTTATTACTGGCTTGGTTTTCAGGAGTCCCTCCTAGTGGAGCTGCGTCCACTGCGGGAACTCATCAGTACTGGGGGAAGAACCCAAATCTACATGTAAAGCATGTGCTCACTCCTGTTAAACTATCTCTGCACCTACTCTGAAAGTTGCTATCTGCTCTTTAAATTACAGAGTATGTCCTCACTACATAACTAATAGTTCCTATTGGCTAATTGGGGACATTGTCAATTGTCATTAGTTAATAATATGTTTTTTAAAGAGTTGTCAATTATGAATCTGGGAGACTTTCTCCTTAGTGTTAATGTTATTTTATTTTTTTGAGTAGAGAGTTTGTTTTTCAAAATCTATACTGACCAATAAAATGTCTGTGAACTTTGAAAACAGAGCCTTTACTTTCCCTCAGAAAGTACTTACCGTATTTAGTCGAGTATAACATGCACCCATGTATAACATGCACCTCTAATTTTCGATTAAAAGTCGATATAAAATTTTGTTTCACACCAAGCATTGAACACGTGCAGTTATGATCTAAATCATTTATTGACAACGTAAACTGGTATAAACACAATACCGAAATAAAATGACCAGTAACAATATTTATTTAAAATGCTTCCAAGTCAGATTCATCATCAGATCCACTGAAGAGTTGTTCCCACTCTTCTCGAACTAATTTTTCATCAGTGTCCCAGTTGGCAGGAACATCTGTTTCTGCAGTTTCTTCACTTTCTTCTGAGTCAGAATTCCACAGCAGGTCATCTTCTGAGCCATCCATTTGATTGCTGATGCCTGTCTTCAAAAATCTCTTGATGATCAATCATTTCTTTTGGTCAGTCTTCCCAGGATGTTTGAACCCAGGATGTCATGAGAGATAGGCCAGGCTTCTTGAGGATTTTTTTTTTTCTTCTCCCTCGAATACAGTGTGCGGCTGCAGCCCAGAAAAGGTGCAGTACGGATTCACAATTGGCCTGCGCCCTCATTGGACTGGCCACCACTGCCACCCCACCCCAGCCCTCGTTTAGAACGCACACCCAAACTTAGATTTCTTTTTTTGGTAGAAAATTCTGCGCGTTATATTCAAATAAATACAGTACATTTGGGCCTGGAGAGATAGCATGGAGATAAGGCGTTTGCCTTGCATCCAGACGACCATGGTTCGAATCCCAGCATCCCATATGGTCCCCTGTGCCTGCCAGGGGAGATTTCTGAGCATATAGCCAGTAGTGATCCCTGAGTGCTGCCAGGTGTGACCCAAAATAAATAAATAAATAAATAAATTTATTAATGAAAAAGTACTTAAATTTGTATCTATGTCCATCCATTTTCTTGTATCTATAATGGGCATAAAAGAAACTGTCATTTCTCCACAAATCTGTGGAAAATTAAAGGAAAGTAGGATTCACACATCTCCCAATAAAATGCCTTGAAAATAGGGTGTAGTTAATAAGTGATAATCCGATCTTATTTCCAACCAGTCTTGTACTTTTTATAAGTGTACAGTACTAACTTGTAACAAAAACTGGATCATCATAATACTAGCGAGCCTCTTATATGTGTTAATCCTTGCTCACAAAGAGAACTAAACTCTGTGAATGAATCAAATAACAGAAATTGATATCAGGATTAAAAAATAGAAGTCAGAAAATGTGTCCACCTTTGGGATCTCGATGTCCTCATTTTGATATATGTTGTAGATACATTTTATTTGCTTGTATTATGTTCATTTTACATAAATGTTTGCTATATTAAAACAAATGCATGAGTATTGCATGTTATAAACACAATTCCCTTGACAGTGAACTTTTAGTGCAGTCTAGGATTTATTGGCTGTGGCTAGGGTGGAGAAAATACACTCACATGCAAGTTAGCTACTAGAGCTACTTGGAAACTTGTTTAATCTTCATCAGAAAAGATTGAATTGCTGGGCCGGAGAGTAGTGTGGAGGTAAGGCTTTTGCCTTTCATGCAGAAGGACGTGATTTGAATCCCAGCATCCCATATGGTCCTCTGTGCCTTACAGGGACGATTTCTGAGCATAGAGCCAGGAGGAACCCCTGAGCGCTGCTGGGTGTGACCCAAAAAACAAAAACAAACAAGCAAAAAAAGATTGAATTGTCATTTCATTCAAGTAAGTTAGGAGTACGAGTGCATATCTCTGAAATAAAATGCTTCTAAATATTTTTGAGTAATTGAAATGGAAAATAATAATTTTTCTCATCATAGATCATCAAGGATGATAGAAAAGGTATGTAAAAGTTAAAAAATCAAATGAGGAATATGCAAATGCACATTATAATAGCATGAGTTAGAAGTAATAAAATGTCAAAAAAATCTTAGTATATTTCGAAAACATTTTTTTGTAATTATGAGGCTCCAGATCTTTCCTTTTGGTTTCATTCCCACCTTGGATATGAAAGGATAATGTGACCAATACAATTCAATATCTGCTATATTTTCTCCTAAAAGAGGCAATTCCACTGAGAATTTTTTGTAATCTATCATTTATTGAAGGATTATGGAGGATAAAGTAGGAGCTGTAACCAAAAATCCAAGAAAAAAATAAAAAGCAACTTTAGGATCAAAAAACCACTCCTCTTAGAAATAGCCAGCGAACTCTGACATTTCCATCCTTCCAGATTATATTTTCTATCATGAAACCAGATGTCATTTTCCCCAGATCTTCAAAAAACAGAGATGCCTTTTGCTCTTTACCAGGGGAAAATAAATGAATGTTTCCAATCAAAGAAAAAATCTCCCCCTTCTACAAAATTACAGACATAAACCAAAGTTGGCCCACAACAACATTGCGAATCATGTTGGACAAAAAGTACATTGATAAGTGTATCAGAAAACCCAATTATTGGACATTTTAAATTTTTGTGACATAATAGAGATGCTATAGAGAGCCAATTCATATTTCACTTGATTTTAAGAAATAAAATATGACTGTACTTATTATGGAAATTGTGTCAAATGGCCCTCAGTTGGCAGACATTAATTTAGTCCATAACACACTGATTACTTTGGTTATCATTCCTTACCAACCAAAGGAAGCTAAGCCAGTCTATGAACAAGTGCGTTCTCCAACTATATTATGGGAAGAAATACTAGCAGGGAGCAGGTCCGGACCCTAAAAGCAGGATTTTAATTTTTAAAGGAGCTCTTAATTTCTTTTTAAAGTAAGAAAAATCTTGAAACTAGATGTTAAAGAATTTTAAACTAACAGTTTTTAGGTCTAGTATGGGTATGCAATAAAATGTGGGTTACAATTTTTCTTCATTTAGGGAATGAATCAAAATAGAAACAGTGCAGTTAGGACAACTAGTGTTTCTATGTGTGTGCATCCAAAGAAACTTTTATGAAAAGTATTCTTTCTCTTCTTGATATTCTGAATATAATTTAATTTTCTTTTTTCATTTTTCTTTTCAAATAAAGTTTGATATTTTAGAATGGAAGGAAGGAAGGAAGGAAGGAAGGAAGGAAGGAAGGAAGGAAGGAAGGAAGGAAGGAAGGAAGGAAGGAAGGAAGGAAGGAAGGAAGGGAAAGAAAGCATCATTTAGCTGAAATTCAGGGAGAAAACAATCACTCTTACTTTTCTTCCAATTCCAAGAATAAAAAAATAAGCACCCCTGCTCTGCATTATTCATTATAACTGTAAACACACAGAGCAGAGGTCCACATTATCTCTCTTCCCTTTGATCCTTTGACCCTTTTGTGTTTCTGTCTATGAATCCAAGTAGTCCATTTCTTGAGGCCAGACAGTAGCACTGATGATTAGGAAGTCAATTAGGAAGTGACTGAGGAAAAAATAGTTGTGTCCATTCAAAATAGTGTGACATAACCCCAGCCCACGGTAACAATACAGACATCTGAGTAGGAAGGTTCTCTAAACCTTCCATCCCTCAATGTGAAATTCAGCTAAATAGGTTTTGAGAAGTCAAGTCAAGGATCTCTTTAAAAGGGCATTTAAAATGAAGCCAAGTGCTTCAGGAAACAAGCCTAGACTCCCCTGCCTGCCCTTCTGTGGTTGCCGTGCCTCAGATGTGCTCCCTGGAGGGAAGTGCTCTGATCCTCAATCCAGTTGTCTATCTTTTCATGGTTTTTATGTGCAGTGAGATTTGTTTCATCCCCCCAGTGTGAAGATGTGGGGGATTATCTTTAATACACTGCTGATACCTCTGGAGAATATAAATTCTTTGTTTAACTAATTCAGATAACAATTTGTGTGATTATTCCAAGTAAAATTTTTTTAATTTTGTTTTTATCTTCAATAGTACAACGAGTTCCTTTACTATTCAAATGGGTCTCACTTCCTGCTGTTTTCAATATGATTTTTAATAAATATGTAAATTTTAAAATTAATTTACAGCATACATTGGGAGGCATGATTTTGGAAATAACAAAAAATTGATGAATTGTAAATTCCCCCCCCCTTGAAATAGTCAGTCACAATGAACAAATGCACCAACCTCTTATATTTTTACAGTTCTTTCTTATTTTCTGTTAGGGAGCCACTAAAAAATGATTATAAAACAGTATATTTCTTTAGCTAGATAATTCATTCACAGATTAGATTTTCAATTAATGTCTTATTATTGTATGGATGGGGAAGCCAATGATGTTTTGTTGTCATTCAGAGTTGCAGGAGAGAGATCTTGATTGCTGTTCCCAAGGAAATGAACCTACCAGCACTAATCACTAATCACATTCAGGCCACAAATACGTTAGATCTTTCCCCACATTTCCAATGGACTTGAAGCAAGAGATCTTTCTAGGTCTTGATCAAGAAACCAGTTTTCATTTAAATATGTTTGTGAAGTGTAATTACAAATTTTCTTATTGCATATAGAAGTACTCCCTGAAATATCAGTAGGGGATGTCTATTATATGTATGGACAGATAGCTGCACTTAGCAGGCTTGTACTTTAGTATAGTTTCCTTAGTCTTTTCCAGTGGGAAGAGGCCTTCTTTTTTGATGATCTTAAGCAAATTCTTTGTATTACATAATAGAAATATTTAAGATACAGGATGTTAGTAACTTCTCTAACACTGGTTTTAAGAAAATGTCTTTTTCGTCAGCCACTGAAGGGAATTGTAAACATAACTGACAAGGAAGCTAGACCTGTTGTTCCAGCAAAGAGAAATAACAGTCCACACACATTTAGCTAATGGGACTTTGGTTTTTCACAGAGTTGAAGTAAAGATAATTGTTTTCACCCTCTTCTACTCCCAATGCCATAGATGATTCTAGTCCTGATTCAGCTTCTTATCTCTCTATTTATTGGCTTGTTTTCAAGTTGAGCAATTTAAAGTTTCTTTCCAAAACCCATAGCATTTTTGTTACATTTTTATTTTTTATAAATACATTTTTATTTTTATATACTCTTTAATAAGAGATATCCAGTCAAAAATGTGTTCATGATTGAGTTTCAGTCATGCACTGTACAACACACTTCGCCAGTGCACATTTCCCACTACCAACATCCCATTTCCCTCTCACCCTCTCCTCTGCTGCCTGCCTCTATGACTGACATCTTTCTTCCAGCACCTCTCTTTCTCTTTTTCATTTTTGCCTTTTAGACACTACAGTTTGCAATATTGTTACTAATTTGCAATACTGTTATTGTTTAGACACTGTAGTTTGCATTATTGTTGTATATCACTTTATTCCCTAGAGCATGATTTACTCTAATTATATGAAGAGCTTGCTTTTTCTTTAGCTTTTTGCTATTTTGATGTTGAATAATTGTGTCCTGGGCCCACTCAATTTTCCCAGTGTAGTATTGTATTGAATCCAGAGTATGAGAGATGAAAAGTAAATGCTTTACTACTGAGGTCTGGGATTCATTCTTGAATTTACCTTGGAATAGGGTACTTTTCTGTCTATTCTTTTACTCTTTCATGGGGAACCTTGTATTTTTTAAGTATTTGTGCATGTCTCATTTACTTTTTATTTTGACACAGAGTAAAGTTAAGACCTATTGTCTTCCTAAAGAGTGACCTAAGTCCATAGTTATGAGATGACAGAAAGAAACATATTCTTTTTTATGTAACTCAATTTTGATTATTCTTTATTATACATGTGAACAGTAAATTCAGAAACTCTTACCAATCACAGATCCTATTTAAAATTTGTAACCTCCAATATCACCACCGCCTTTTTGGGGGGAAATATCCCAAAGTAAGTGATATGTTGATGTTGCTTCATAGGGCTTTGGCATATTCTTCTCCACCACTTTCAGTCAAGAAAGGAGAAAAATTTTTACATCCTATTAGGAATAAAAACCATCTGCTGTCTACCTAGTTATTTTAAATGTGGTAAAGACCAAAAAGTGGCCCATGTACTGTTAAGTGTGAATTTATAGAAGAGAAAAATCTGCTTTTTCCCACGCTTAGTGAATGACTTTTATTTATTTATTTATTTATTTTTGGTTTTTGGGTCACACCCGGCAGTGATCAGAGGTTATTCCTGGCTCTATGCTCAGAGATCACTCCTGGCTGGCTCGGGATACCATATGGGATGCCAGGATTAGAACCACCGTCCTTCTGCATGCAAGGCAAATGCTTTATCTCCATGCTATCTCTCTGGCCCCTAGTGGATGACTTTTAAGTGTTATTGTGTGTTGGTTTTAACTTTTACAGATTTTGTTGCTATTACCATTGTTATTGCTGATGTTTTTTCTTTTGAAAGGAAAAACCAAGTAACTTAGAATATCATGAGGGTGTTTACTATCTCTGTAAAACTCACTTTCCCCAGAGTAGGTAGTGTGTTTAACCATTATATTTCCAGTGCTTCAGGCAACCCCTCATTGAACATCACTAGATTTTCAGAGGCTAGAAGGATGTGCTATCACTGTTCTGATAGGCTCGCCTAGAATCTAATGTTTGATCTATATCTTAATCTAAGTTTGATCTATATGCTAGTTTAAAAAAAACTCTGGGAAAGTTCATATAAAATTCCAGGTATTATAGCTTTTAAAAATCAGAAACGATGGCAGATGTGAACCTCAATCCTCAAAGAATGAAACTTAACTAGTTACCACTCAGGCAACTGGAGTGGTAATTGCAGGTGGGGACTCTGGAGATGAACTTGAATCCTACCTCAGGCAGATGTGGGGTCTGGGGCCTGACAGTTTCTATATCTCCCTATGTCTCCCTCTGTGTCCTCATGAATTAAAGGCTGTAACTTAATGACAAGGCATTCCTGTTTATAGTTTTTCAGAATGTTCTGTCCAATCTTAAGGGCAATAGTAAGTGAGGTGTAGCTATTACTTCAATAAACAGTAGTGTCCCTATAACTGAGAGCAGTAAGTATAGAGTGTACAACATTTCATGTATTTACACACAGTTCCATCATCCTTGCATTTATGCAAATATAAAAAACCATCCCAGTACCTGCTGTGGGCAAGGAATTTCTTCCTATAGTCTAAAATAAAGCTATCTATCTATATCTGAGGAAGGGCAGTATTCAACAATGAAAAGATGGAGGCTGAAGGGGCATACATGGGAATGATCTTGTAGCTGTCTTTGAAGTAAAAATCTCTGTCTTCATGGTCTATGGAGACTTTAATTACAAGAATTATAAATAACAGATCAATAGCTCTAGTCCTAAAGAGCTACATACTCCCAATCATCCCCCAAAGTGTTTGAATACTCAATTGTGCCTAACTTTTATTTCCAATGGGGGAGAACAAGAAAAGGTCCCCTCTTGGCTTCTAAGTATCAACTGCTGGAAACTGAAGGAAACTTACTATGAGTCTTCTTTATTCCTGGGAGCAAAATCAAAGAGATGTTTTTCTAGATGATTGCAATGTGGCATGAACCAGTCTCTCTCTTTTAGCCGTTTACACATCAAGAGATTCAAAGCATGCTCTGTCTGCTGCAAGCTAAACATTCATTGTTAAGATCCCTGGGCAAAGAGTTCTTCCCCAAGATCATTTCAAGGACATGCCCAAAGCCCCAGGACTCACATCAAATGGAGCTGCTGGTCACATAAAAACACATATTCTGCTGCTGCTGCTGCTCATCCTGGAATTAACTTGTTGACACTTTTATATTTTACCCTCTGCGTAAGTTTCTTGCTTGAGGCAGGAGAAGAGGACCCTCTCATTAGTTATCTTGAACATTTGATAGGCCTCCTTTGAGAAGGTCACTGTCTGCAATGGAAAAATAACCATTGGATTTCTGGACAGGCTGGCAAAAGAAAAATGAATCATTATTTGAAGAATTATTTTCTCTTCAGTCTCTCAAGTGGATGAAGGTTTCTAACAATATATTAGGGAGAGCAAAGTTTAACTTACTATATGAAAGGTTATTCTTGAAAAGGAAACAAAGTTCAAACATTATATTTTTAGCTCTACTGTAATGGAAGTAGGGTCAAGACAGTCCATCTGTTACCCTCCATCCCCATCCCATGGACTTCTCGTGGTTATTATGCTCTTTGCAAAGAAGACACTCCTTCCCTCCTTTTCTCAGCCATTTGGGCTACTGAGATTGGTAGTGTATTTTTTTGATTTTATTCAAGTATCTCTCTTCCGTCTATTCCCTATAAGAATATGGGGACAGAGCAGTGGTGTTTGCCTTGAATGTGACTTGACTAACCTAGGATGGACCGTGTTTCGATCTTCCGGCATCCCATATAGTTCCCCAGGACAGGAGCGATTTCTGAGCGCATAGCCAGGATAGCAAGGAGGTAATCCCCCCGAGCATCACCGGATGTGGCCAAAAATAAAAAAGAATGTTAAGGGCTGGCTGGGCCAGAAAGATAGCACATAACATAGTGGTAGAGCATTTGCTTTGCATGCAGCCAATCCAGTACAAATGGTGGTTCGAATCCCAGATGGTCCTCCGAGCCTGCCATGAGTGATTACTGAGTGCCGCTGGGTGTGAACCAACTAACCAAACAAACAAAAAGAAGGTTAGGGGCTGGAGAGAGAAGAGAGTACAGCAGGCAAAGTGCTTA
Source organism: Crocidura indochinensis (assembly GCA_004027635.1). Lineage (NCBI taxonomy): Eukaryota > Metazoa > Chordata > Mammalia > Eulipotyphla > Soricidae > Crocidura > Crocidura indochinensis. Next base: position 15,444 of record PVKC010011352.1, read on the forward strand.
CTTTGCACACCTACCTCCCAGGGTTTGATCACCATACCAATTATAGTCCCCTAAATTCCTCTACTAGTGATCCCCGAACACAGAGCTATGAGTAAGTCTTGAGCACAGGTGGATGTGACCAACCCATGAGCTTCAATTTAGAATATGATCTAGCTTATCTATCAATCTACATATTCAACCCACAGATGCTTGCCACTGCACACATGTGTGGAATGGGTTGTATGGTGGTCACTGCTTAACTTTATGGGAAAATCAACCAAAAGGTCATTAAAGGAGTGAGATGAGAGTGAAGAAAAAAAACAGAGACAGTTTATAATACTACGAATATACCCATTACTGATACTAAAAAATGCATTGCATTGAGTAATTTTTGCAATAAACTTTGTTGGCTCAAGTGCAAGCCAGATTTCAGAATTAGAAACCTTAAGTGATAAAAATACTCAAATTTAAAATTGAGACTGGAGAAACTAAATGATCAATATGACCTTGATAACTCACAAGGCAAATAACTTATGAAAATAATGAAAAGACTCAATGAACTTTTTTGCCTGACAGAAAGATTTTAAGGAAATCAAAGCATTCCCTGAACCTTCTGTGCAGAAGAGTTCTAAAATTAAAGACCAATTAATTATTGATTTTTTTGATCTGTGTTTAATTTCATAGCAATCAAGTTGTGTTTGTAAAGTCATGTGGGAAAAACATACTTCATGCAGAGCTAGTCATCTTTGCCTTTTATATTAATTTAAAATCAAATTGTTCTATTCATGTGATACAGAAAAAGTTTATTTTTGTTGTAACAGGTGGCCAACTTGAACCTCATTCCATGACTTTTAGCCAGCTCAGGCAGCTCATGAAGAGAATACCTTTTATAAAGCAAAAGTAATTGTGCCAACAATGTTTATTTTAGATAAGAGTGAATATAAAGCATCCACATGCTGTCTGATACTAGAATTTTATACTAAGGCAACATTAATTCATTCTCTCTAACAGATTCATTTTATAAAATGATATACTCAGTAATACTTGAGTTCTCAATCTTATAATATTTAAATTATCTTGTTTTGAGCACCAAGTTCACTCTGCCACAAAAAGATAGAAATCTGAATTTTGAGATGATAGGAATCTGATTTTGGGCAAATTTGCTGAGGATATACATTAACCATCTGCTTGTTGAAGGAAGCATTTAAGAAAGCAGTACAGACCATGTCTACAACATCTATCATGGGTTTGAAAAATGCAATACCATTTTGTGACCTGTAAAAATTATCTAAGTTATTGCTACTGTGTTTCTGGTAGCAAGGACAACTGCATCCTTACTGCACCATAGGATTCAAGGAACATCCCAGATGCTCATAGTAGAGCTTCCTGACCATGGTTTCCATGGGATGACAGTCCACATGCCTCTGCTCTTGGGACTAAAGAGAAGGTATACTGGTTAGGATGCTTGGATACACACAGTTGACTTAGTTTTTTATTATAATATAATAGATTATATATTATATACATATAATACATATATTATATATACATATGGTCAGTCCCCTGAGCAATAAAGGAATGATCACAGAGTAGGAGTAAGCAATGTCAGTTGTAATTTAAAAAAATAAAATAAGACTATATGCTTTTGCTCTTGGGAGAAATCACTATTGCTCAAGTAAGTTCTAAGCAGACATCCATTAAACCATGGATTTTATTGGATCTTGATACTAATTCAGAATCTGAGAAATTATGACAATGTTTGGGTGTGTACAGCCTGGAAAGCAACAAAGTCATAAATTATTTGGTATTGATAAACAAATCATGTAAAACCAGGCATTATAGAACAACTTGCTCAGGTGTATGACCTTCAGATAAATGATGGAATTAAAACATGTCTAATAATGACTATATTTGTTGACACAGGCAAGGATTATTAACCTTGTGAGATACAATACATAGTGTTAGGATTTTAAAAGAAATTAGAATAAAATCTACTCGGTACATGAGAGAGTTGTAAAGTAGGACATTGATACAAAAAGCCTGTTATTATAAACACATGTTTGGGTAGAGTGGATAATTTAATCATGTAGACCAGAAATGTATAAGGAGTGAAAATATCACTAGATATGAGCTTTACTAGAAATAAAACCAGATATATTACCAAAAAAACTAAGTTCTATATTTGGTTATTATTGACAATGATATGGATTTAAAAAATAAATTTATTTTAAAAATAAATTAAAGTGGAATCATGGAAATTTAAGAGATAACTAGACCAAGACAGTTTAAGAAAGGCAAATATTAATAGTAATTAGTGAACCTATGAATATTTGCCCAAATATCACAGACTGAAAATAAAAGATAAAAAATAAAAGAATAGGAAGTCTTTTTTAAGACTAAAATAAAGAGAAGCCTCAATAACATTTTTTATTTGGCCAGTTATTTGAATTTTTGATACCAGACTAAATGGCAAGCTAGACACCTGCATCTATTTCATTTCTCATAAATTCTCCTAATAGAGCTAAAACTTTTTTATATACTGATATCTTATTAAAGAACATGTTAAATAATTATTAAAGAATAACTTAACATGTTATTACATGGAAACAATGACTTTGTCTCTCTCTTCTCTCTATTTTTAGTGTCTAGAATATGACCTAGTGTCAAAATTCCTAAAACTGGATCAAGACCCCCCCATACAAGGTCACATAACTGAAAATAGGATTCATGAAAAAAATGGCAACAATAGAATATTTTAAAATATAAACTTACCAAAATTGATTTAATTTAATCATATAATGAATCAGTTTTTTACAGTGCTTATCACTATTGTATGTCTCAGGCAAAAAAGTTTGTAAGTAGAAAAAGTTTAAGAAGTGCTGATTATGTATGCAATAGATGCTTGTTAAACATCCATTGAGTAAATAAGTGTTGTAAAAGAACAGAAAATATATGTATATTTAAATAGTCATCAAAATCCAGATACTGGGTTGTGATAAAGATTGCTGTCATATTGTGGCAAATAAAGAGATGGAACTCAGAATGAAGGCTAGTTCCCATTGCCATTGTCCCAAATGGTTTATTCTCCTTTATTCAGCTCTGCTGTGCTTACTGGTAATGAGGAATAAGAAAATAATTCCACAGCTACCATAAAAAATGGTTAAATTAAATATAACCTAAGCTACAATATAGAATGCAAAGCTTAAGACCAATTCCCACCAAGTCATTTTCCTCGTTTAACAATAATAAATTGGTACAGCAAAGATTCCCTTGCTCTTAAGATTCAGAATATCAAATATTCTTTGGAAATACCTTTATTCAAAAGCAAGACTGACTGAACTTTGATATATGAATTTCATTAGGAGATGAATAACTTAAATAGACATAAAATAAACATTCTTCCATCTACAAGTATCACTGGGTCTCTAAATGTATCTTACTTGATTCCGTGGCTCATGTGAAAGGGCCTAACAGATTTTTGCTATCATATACTGTAGTTCTAACTGGACTTCTGGGGTTAACTGTAGTCCAAGTTCACTAATTATTTATGTTAGTGAATGATATAGACTTTTTCTTCTCGAATCACAAGATATATCATAATAAAAACAACATTTTCGGGGCCGGGCGGTGGTGCTGGAGATAAGGTGCCTGCCTTACCTGTGCTAACCTTGGACGGACCTTGGTTCGATCCCCCGGTACCCCATATGGTCCCCCAGACCAGGGGCGACTTCTGAGCGCATAGCCAGGAGTAACCCCTGAGCGTCACTGGGTGTGGCCCAAAAACCAAAATAAAATTAAAAAAAACATTTTCAGTTATGCTTATCTGTCAGTCAGTACAATGGTATTGGAAATACCCTTTAGTAGTAGAACTTTCATGAAACAATAATTGAACTTTCTTTCACATTCACCCGCTCCCCTATAAAAGCATGTTTTATTTTTTAAATAAGAATAACCAAAATGTATCACTCAAAAGTGAAAACATAGCTATGCGGTTCTAGAATAGATGGTCTATTGTGCTATATATTCTCTGAAAAAGTATATCCATGGGCTCTTTGTGCTATAATCTATCATTTATAAGGCAGATACAATTAATATGAGTATAATACCAGGTATTACATATCACATATTTACAATGTAAAATGATTAATAATATGCAATTTATAATGCCTTTAAATTCAAAGCATAGAGGTTATATCTAACCTAGAACTCATTCATTGGAATCATTTACCCGATACTGAAATAAGTAGATAACAAAGTTATTTGTCCAGAATTTGTCTAATTCTTATCCCTGGACAAGGAATGGTATTAATATTATAGTGCTGAAAGTAGAAAGAAGAACCTGTAATTTAGATAAGCATGCTTTGTTTAACTAAGCTAATGATACAAATTAATATCAATAAGCTAGTTTGTTTTTCCTAATTCCAGAATACTATGATATAGTACAGGTTTATTTTCAGAGAAGTTGATAAATATAGATTAACCTAAAATAGTGATTTATATTTTAAATTAAATTTTTGCATCACTCCACCACCTACAAAATAAATATCCAAAACCCCCACACATTTTTAAATGGCTATTTCAAGTGATGACTTTAAATTTTATTTAAATTTAAATGACATTAAAGTTGAGAGAGATCATAACCTACTGTTGCATGATCATATAAGTTTCACCCTGACATATATGCATTTCCTCTTCCTAAATGCTTTCCTTGTCATTAACCAGTTTTGTGACTGTCTCTTTGTTTTTAACTCTTCCCACTGAGGAATTTGAGCCCTCAGATCCTCTATTTTCCATATGGAAACATTCCCATCTCTTTTTGGCAACAGACTTCTTTCTTCTATTTCATGGATTTAGTTTTTAAATATGCTTTAATTATAGTTTCATGCTGAATTATTTTACTTATATTAAGGGTGCTATTTTCTATCAACCTGAAACTGCCTATTAACCACCGCTCTATCAGCATTTTTCCTCCTCCCCTCAAAAAAATACATTAATTTTTCCCTTTTAGTTCAGGGTTTCCAACAAAGGTCATTCAAAGGCATTGATGTGGTAAAGGACAAAGTATACTTAATAATATAGTCATAAAGGACTTCTCAATTAAAAATTACTCTTTCACCCAATAAAATCAGATACCCTAAAGATACTGAAGAACCTTTACAACTGCAAAAAGGAAAAAGTTCCTCCAGGTGCCAAATTACATTTCCTGACATGACTGAATCAAAAGAACAGGCGTTTATTACCCATGTGTCACATTAATTTTTTTAGAGGGGCAAGTGAGGAGTAATATGTCCAGGTAAGGTCATACAGAGAACTGAACATGAGGAGAAAATCATTTTCTAAGTTGGTATTTGACCAGTTTAACAAGGTTAACACCACAAGTCTGAGAAAAGTCTGAAGGGTCTCGAGTGTTCATCAAAGGTCATTTTGTCTATTTTTATGTCTCATTCAAAAAGTAGCTCCACCAGGAATATAGTAAGAGGTGACATTAAAGAAAAGATTAACTAATGCCTCTGAGAAAGGAAAAATGATTTCAGAGGTACCTCTTTCCTGGAAGTTGGCCTGCTCCCAGATAATATCACTTAATGTATCCTTTGCAGTGTGCACAGATCTTCAACTAAGATAGCCTGGATTGAAATAACTCCCACTCTATAACAAATAAATAGTACAACTCTATCCTTGTCCCCATATTCTCAGTGCTTGATATTTGCTGACCAAAGAGGGAATGCTGTCAATCACATCTTCAACCCAAAGTCTGGGATTATCCAGAGCGTTTCTAATATTTTATATGCTTCCAAATTTTACAACTAAATCACCCTCCTCCCATTTCTTTGTCTATGACGAGATTTCTCAATTTAACTGACTCCAGTTTCTGAACTTTGCCAATCTTTTTGGCATTAAAAGCACATGTGATCATTACAATCTGCATTATTGTTATATGATGATTCTACCCAACTTGTGTTGTTTCTCTTCCTGTGGAGGGATCTTCCTAAGACACTATTCCATTACCCTTCAGTTCTCCTCAAAAGAAAAATAACTTTATTTACCTACCAAGTTTAAGCAGAAAACTAGGAACACTAGGGCCTTACCTCTTGGCAGCCCACACTCTTCTCTGACATCAACCTGGTCTTAGTAGCACTCATTCTGTTCCAGTCAACTGTGCTCTGAGAAGACACTTGACACCCCAGCTGAGAAAGATGAAATTTCTGGATGCCAATGAGGCACATCAATTACCACACCTGTCCTATATCCAGGGACCCATGTTAAAAAAGCATTTCTTTGCAAATGGAAACATTTTCCAATATGTATTCACAGTAGCAAAGCTCAAGCTTTAGCCTTTCATCTGAACTTTCTTTTAATCTTAGTCTTCATTTCATTCAGAACTAAGTTAGGGAAGAGAGTTTTAAATTTCCATAACAAATGCAAAAAGACATCCAATTAAGACTACATTAGAGTCACCAAGTTTAATAAAGCTGGAAGAATCTATAAAACTTCAATGTAAAGAAAGTAAGGTTCCAAGAGGTTGCAGAGATAATTAGCACAATGACAGGAACTGCACACTAGTTTCCAGATACCTGATCCAGAGCTTGGCAGATTCTTTAGCTAAAAAACTAAATTTTGGTTTAAATTTTGATTCCCTAACTTATTAACAATGTATCTGTGACCTAATTTTAAGACTACTCTTCTCTATATTTTTCCCATTTGTGTAACAAGCATAACTACTTCGTCATAGTATTGTTCTAAGGATTAAATAGATAATTCATGTATATATTCAATGCAATAACTGATACGTAGTAAAAGTTTGCTGTAAATGTCACTGTTATTTTTCTGCAATACATCGTTTTGAACTGATTGGTAATTGCAAATCTCTATTGTAATAGAGAAATAAGAAAATTACGTTGATTAAAATACTATTTACATTAATTTGTGCTAAAAGTTCTAGTCCTCTTATACGTATCAATGCTCAGCAGAGGGAGGATGCTGTATTTTAATTTCATAAACAGATCTGCATACTTCTTTATATCCTATAGTATACAAAAAATCAATATTTTTAAAATATAGGCAGCAGGTGACAACTTCTTTGAAATAATGAAAGAGTTGCCTTCATCCTAAAGCAATAATTCATTTAATTATTTCTTGACTTTACTACTTCTCACTGACTGCAGAAATTTCATACTTTGAGGCTATCATAACACTTAATCATTTTATAGTTTATCACTTGAGTTTTTTTCTCTATCACCTTGTTTATTCTCCCCATTTTTTCCATATGACCCATTTCATCCCTTTAGCATTTAGGGTAATAGTCTAGGCAGAATCTCTACTCTGGAATTATTGTTGACTTGAAAAAAATAGCATGTTTTTTGTTAACATCAGAAATACCAATTTCTGGGTCTAATTTACCTAAATTTGTGTGGAGCCCAAATTCCAAAAATACTCCATGTAAAATACAGATGGTACTAACTTCCTGTACATTTAGGCTGCTCTAAGAACAGAATGAGATCATAGATAGAAAAGCTCTCCAGAAATAAAAGCAATTTATAATTTATAACCCAGACACTGGGGCAATAATTTCCTGTGTCTGCTTGAGGTTCTTAGAACCCCTTGGGATAGGTATATATCTGTGTATTTCTGTCTTCACAGTCATTTTGCTCATTGCAGAATCTAATAGAGCAAAAAATAGAACTTCTGGAATATCTACTATCTCTATGGAAGATTACAGAAAGTTTTAGGAAAGTAATAGGCAATATTACATAATTATTTCCCCCAAATGCCCTCCCTATTTCTTTCTGCATATCTTAATATTTCTTTATTTTATTTAAAGAAAGTGCATCACATAGTTGGCATAGTTGACCATAATACATTTGTTCCCAGATAAAAGAAAGTTATTGAAAGAAAATACAAATAAAATATAAAGAAGAGAATACATAAAGTTAAAAAGAAAGAAAACGAACACATTTGTTAAAAATTATTGTATTCCAATGAAATAAGTGATACAATGGCATAAGGTTTAGTATGCTCTTGTTGTTAGCTGTCTATTCTATTACGTTGGTGTGTTCCTATAAGGATGGCAACATCAAACAAATGAAGTTGTCTGTGTACAGAGCTGCCAGGCCTCCTGAAAGAAGGAAGATAAGGGGTGGAGAGGAGAAAGCTCTGGTGATATCAGCCTAACGACTGGCATACCTGGTTTGGCCAGATTGGTTTCTCTGAAGAATATATCATTAAAGGGTCAGTGATGAAGCTGGACCATCAGCAAAATGGTGATTCTGGGTAATAGAGGCAGCAGGATTGGCCTTGGCAGGACTGGGGCCTGGCATGCCCTCTCCTTCCAAAATAGCCAGTTTTCTGCTATGTGGGCCAGTGTGCTCATTATCTTTCATGCCTTGGTTTACATCTTGTTTGAGAAGAGTGAGTCTATGGAGCTGGCCTGATTCAAACATAGCAAACCCTATCTCAATATTATTAGCTGTTCATAATCGTTCCAAGAACTCCCTCATCCATGAAACTTCCTGAGAGTCAAGACCACAAAGTTATTCACACAAATCATGCTATATCCTGCTATAGATTGATTTGACTGATTTTTGACTACCAAGAATTAAATTTGTTCAGATACAATTATCAAGCGATTTCTTGAAAATGTGTTATTACTGGGGCCGGAGAGACAGCATGGAGGTAATGCATTTGCCTTGAATGCAGAAGGACAGTGGTTCGAATCCCAGCATCGCATATGGTTTCCGGAGTCTGCCAGGAGCGATTTCTGAGCATAGAGGCAGGAGTAACTCCTGAGCACTGCCGGTATGACCCAAAAACAAAACAAAACAAAACAAAACAAAAAAGTTACTATTTATTACTTGCTGTAATTATTACTAATAATACAATGCTTACGGTAAACACAAGCAAATATTTTTGAATACTTCAACTTAAAAAGACATTGTAGCTTATTTTAAGAATATTTCAACTTAAAAAAGACATTGTAGCTTACCCTGTTTAGCCCTTCTTTTGTTCTTAAAATGCAATTAAAGCTCCATCAAGAAAAGTGATCTGTACAACTGTTGCCACCTATAGGCGACAAATATAGTATATTAATATCATCCTAATTCTGATGAAGCACAGCAGATGAAGGAAATAGTTTCTGCAACAAAATTAATCTTCATCAGCATTAATCTTTATTTGTTTGTCATTACCAATAATGATTAATATTCTGTAATTCTTTTTTCAGATCCTTTCTTCAAAGACAATATTGGCTGATTATTTGTAAAGTTCTTTTCCAAAACAGAGGGTGAGTCTGGGCTTTGTAGACTGACCTTATGTAGTTCCAAATCCTGACTCCTCCTGAACTA
>PVKC010011353.1:0-15449 GCA_004027635.1 Crocidura indochinensis
TAATTTGATAGTGATCTCATTGTTTTACTTTCTAAAATATTTGTAGAATCTATTTAAATATGGAACAAATATTTCCCTCAGCATCCTATATTTATAAATATATTCCTAATTTAAACTAAAGGGAATTTGCTTCTACACTATAAGATCTTATCTTTCTCAATATTTGTTAAAATTGCCAAAACTATCTGAAATTATAATCCTTTAAACATATAACTGACTACAATGTTGGCTGGAGAGATTGTACAGCAAGTGAATCACTTATATTACATGTGACTGATACTAGTTCAGTCCTTACTATTACACGTGCTACCTGTAGTAATGTAAGGAGTGATTCCCTAAGGGCAGAGCCAGGAGTAAGAAGCCCTGAGTACAGCCAGAAGTGGCCCCCAAACTGAAAACCAAAAGTCAAAAATAAAACAAAAACTACTGTATGTTACAGCCATATGTCAAATATTTTAAGAAGACTACTAGATTTAAAATGACCATCACATATTTCAGTTTGACTTTCCAGTAAGAACAACTGTATGTCCCAGTTTGCCAATTTAAGCGTACTGTGTGAACATGACTATTAATAAAGTCTCTTCTATTTTCAAAATATTTTTGTTTAGATAACAATTGCATATATATGCACATATATATATTATATGTAAAATAGAGTTAAATGAGAGATGATTGGACTCTTGAAGAAATACAATTTTACATATTTCCTAGACCATTGCAAAAATAAATAATATAAAGCTGAAATATATAAACACCAAAAAATTTTTCAGAACTTCTAGAAATAATGTAATAAGTACAAAAGAAGGGGTAGATTAAATAGTACAATAGGTAGAATAAAGCATTAATTTGGTGGAGAATTCTTTAAATGCATGGAAACATAAATATGTCATAGTTAATTTTTTTCATTTTGGAGACACTTTGAGAATCAACTTGTTTAAAGATATTCAAACCCAAGAGTCCAGCTCTAGTTACACACTAAGGAGACCTTTTAACCTTGTGCATGAGTTGACTAGTGTGTGATGTTTACTTCATCAGTGGTTGTATAAATTTAGAAAGTTTGTCTATATGTGCATCAGTGTGGGATAGATTAAAAATAGCGATATTTTCTTTTTTTGTTTTGTTTTGTCTTGTTTTGTCTTTTTTTTTTTTTCTGTCATATGTGCTGACTTCTGTCTCTGTGCTCAGGAATCCTGATGGGCTCAGGAAACCAAAATGGGGTGCCAGTAAAGGCCCTGTGCAAAGCAAGCACCTTAAAAAAGCCACTATACTGGCTCTTGAATCTAAATATTTTGCTTCAAATTTTGGGAAGCTTTTGCTTTGCACTTGTATCTTGTGACTTAAAAAATTATGATGTAGGCATATTTTTTTATTTTAGTCTCTAAATTTTTACTGAATCACCTGCTTTCTGCTTTATACATACCAAAGCAACTGAAGAGAGAGGTACATTCTATTTCAATTGAAATTCAAAAATTTCAATTTTCTGAAAATTGAAAAGAGGACACTATATACCTTTGTATTTTAAGATTATTTTGTGGGGAGGGCCATACCTAGCAGTTTCCAGAATATGCTCCTAGCTCTGAATGTAATCAGTGATCATTCCTGCTGAGGCTTAGGAATTAAACCTGAGTCAATCATGTGCAAGGCAATATACTGTACTATATATTTCAGTATTATACTTACTGTATTGTCACTCCAGCCCTAATATATTAGCATATTTAGTAGAATTCAAACTTTAATTGAAATCTATATTTAATATGTTATATTTTAACATCTATCCTTTGATATATTAGAAATAATGTAAAGTGAGATCTTAGGAAAATTATTGAAGGATGAATTTTAGACCCTAATATATTCCTCCAAATTGTTATCCTGTGTTAAACTCATGCATACTAATGTAAACTTTTACTACCTCATATTGTTTTTCTTACTTCCATCAGAGAACCACTACAAATAGAATGTAAATTAAACATACATAATTCTATTTTTTGGATCTATTTTAATAACAATTGTGACTACCTCTAATTTGTTTTATCTAAATTTATTTTTATTTCAAAAGGCTGTCATATATACTATATGTAATATATCAAATATATAGAAATTTTTTTCTCTAACATACTGAACAAATGTTTACTCTGTGTCAGAGGTTTGGATAACTCTATTAGTTTTGAAATGGGTTTTCTGTTTTTGTTTTTTTTTATCTTTGGCTTCAATACTGGCCCCCACTTTATCAGTGTTAAAACTGGATATTGAGAGGATCAGGGAATTTGTCCTGAAAACAAAATCCCTGAAATTGGAAATTTGTTCTTTAGTTGAGGAATCAATTTCAGACTAAAAATGGGAGGTGTGATCCTCAATAGAACACAAGGTGAAAGAAAATAGTGTTATTCTTTGGTCAGCTCTTCTAAATCTTTGAGCTGAACACCATATTCTGAGTCCTATCTCTCTGGGCTTTGTTTTTATTTGTTTGTGTATGGGGAGGGGAATGTTTGCCTTTTCTCATACTTAGAGATGACATTGTAACGAAGCAGTGTTCTCAAAAAGTGGGGCGTGCTCCCCAGGGGCTCCGTAAAGGGGGCACGTTTGACCTCGGCACACACTGTCATAACAAGCTAAGCCCCGTGTTTGTTTCTCTGTATGTCTCTGGAGCTGAAAGTTGCTGTGTCCCGCTTCAAACCCCGCTTCGAAAAGATAAACATTGCAAAACGTGCTCATTGTAGCCATTAATCCAGACATCGTCTCTGGTTTATATATTTTTATTTTGCAGGTTAAAGTTTTATTAATAAAGATACTATTTACAGTCACGCGGGGGGGGGGCGCGTAAAATGTTTTCTTCCTAGAGGGGCATGACAGAAAATAATTGAGCAGCACTGAATTAATGGGAAAATTGTGAGACAGCATGAAGTTTTTAGCAGAATATTTCAAGACCCATTTCCTACTACTGTTAAGTTCTATTTGAAGCAGGACTGCATTGTTCATAATGAGTCATCTTCTTTGAAACTAATATGAATACTAAGATTCTTTTAAATATATTTGAGAAGCCAGAAGGATAGTCAGGAGTTAGAGCTCTTGCCTTGCACAACATGATTGACTCTGGTTCAATTCCTATGCTACATATCGTACCCTTAGTACCACCAGGAGTGATTCCTGAGAACAGGACCAGGAGTAAGCCTAGAGAATGATTGGATATGGCCCTAAACAACTACAACAGCAATAACAAAATCTTTCATATCAATAATTCTGTTTTGCATTTTATTCTGTATTTCTTTGCAAGCATCCAGAATCCTTTGCAGAATATCAACTAGCATATGAGCAGCTCAATAGCAACATGAAACGCCAGCTCACTTGTGAGAAGTACCTTGCCTCATTTCTCTGACTGGATTTTGCTATGTGGTAATTGTTAGGGAAACATCTGGTTACTGTCACAATTTTTATTATCCGATCTCACTGAGTGACATTTTGTTCTGTGACATTTAGTTCCCACTTGGGACTTGGAATTGGAAACCTAAAATTAAGTTCCATTTCTAACATAATAATAGGGAATTGTTCTGGATAATGATGTTGGAGTCTCTCAGCAATGGAATTTCAACAGAGAATTTTAGAAAAAGAAAATAGCAAACTTTTATCAGTGGTTTTCTATACAAAATATGCAAATACTCATAAAGGTTTCAGAAACTGGAGAGTTTAAAGCATTATTTTGGATGAGAAAATTAGAATTTAGCATTTGAGATCATAATAAATGGAAACTAACTCTCTTACACCCACGTTCATAAACCTACACATATCTCATTCTCCTTTAAAGTTGATTATTTTCTTTTACAAAAACATTTGGGCATGTTCTTTTTTGAAATGTGGGAACATACTTTTCTTATTTTTAGGCTTTTCACAACAAATTTGTGTGAATTATAGGTTCTCTCTACTGCTCTTTTATAAAATGAAAAGATAGAGACTTTAGACAACTGCATTTTATCTATGCATAATTTTCGCACTTAGCTTAGTTCTCGCAAGTTTTTATCTCGCAAGTTTTTGGCAACTTAATATTTTGTGGGGGCTACACCTGGCTGTGCTGTACTATCTCTCTGGCCCCAAGAAAATAAGTTTTTACATTCTTATGTTCTTTTTTGTTTTGTTTTGTTTTTGGGTCACACCCAGCAGTGCCCAGGGGTTACTCCTGGCTCCATGCTCAGAAATTGCTCCTGGCAGGCACGGGGAACCATATGGAGCACCGGGATTCGAACCGATGACCTTTTGCATGAAAGGCAAACACCTTACCTCCATGCTATCTCCCGGGCCCCGATTCTTATGTTCTTACTTCTTCTTAAGGTTATTCTAAGAACTGTTGCTTCTCTCATTACTTTATTCCCAAAAAGATGTGTGTCTTCAGATTTCTCCAGTAGACTTTATAAAGTCTACTTAAGTTACAACTAACTCGGGCAATTCATATTCATAAGGGTGGTAGTTGCATTTCTCCACTATCCACCTGTTTAACAAGTTGAACTTATAGGATGTCTTAGATTAAATTCCAGAAGAAATGGACTCTATGAAGGAGATTTGCAGAAGTTTATTGAGGTGTGTGTTTTTGAAGACTCTTGTGAGTAATATAAGAAACAAGGTTGAACTAAGGAAAAGATGATATAAATAAAGTCACAATCATCTCCTTACATGATTCCACAGGGGATAACTTCATAACATTATTCCTTATTGAGCAATAGGAAGAGATTTTGACTCTCCTGGGGTTGTACAATGGGGCTGTCACTGAACAGGCTGACACTTCTGGAATAGGCAAGTTGTCTTCAGTGGCCAACGAATGAGTGCCTGGGTCAGAAAATGGCATCTGGGCAGAGTATCACTCATTTACTATAAATAAATTATTAGAAACAACCAACCCACTTAAGCAGGATCCTAAAATTTGAACTATTTTTTTTTAAAAAAAACAAGTATGGCAAGACTAGTTTTTTCACTTCCAAGTTTAGAAAATAAGATTAAGAAACTGAGAGAAAGTTGTTATTTCTTGCAGAATACTCAAGAATCATTTATTTTGACTAGAGGGGGTATGTCAGTGATAGTGTTGGTCTCACATATATGATGCCCTGATCTAGAAACCTAACACTAAAAACCATAAACTCAATTTTTTGTGTATTTTTGACTCCTTGTGGATTGAAGCTACCATTTTTACTTTATATGAAATTAAGGATTCAAAACTTTAAATTATTGTTAAACCACTGACAATGCCAAATCATATTTAACTCTTCTAGGAATCCTTATTCAAATAGGTATCCTGGTCAAGAGCATATTTTAAAATATTATTTCTGTTGGTTTTTGTTTGGCTGTGTTTGTTTTGTTTTGGGACCACATTCAGTGGTGCTTAGGGGTTACTCTTGGTTCTGTACATAGCACTCAGGGATCACTCCTGGTGGGCTCAAAAATCCTATAGGGTACCAGGAATCTAACTCTGGTGTGCCTCATGAAAGGCAAGTGTCCTATCTGCTGTGCTATTGATTCGGCCCTCTCTCTTTTGGTTAAATCATTCTTTCTACAATGTCACCTTCATACCTTACGTAATAAAATGATGTCAATGCTTATTTATATTCTCTCTGCCTTGTATTCTCTTATCATTCTGATACCTAAACAAATTCAATTTTCCATGTGGGAAAACCATGACTTAAAAACACATAAGATGCCTTCTTAGATCCCAGATATCCACCTGTTGGTAGAAGCATGATTTTAACATGCAATGATATTGCAATTAATGGTCATGGAAAGGTTTAATGGAGAAGAATATAATACAGAAATTAATCTAAATAAAATGCTTCCTTGGGTGAATGAGAGAATTTATAGGTGACCAAATAATTATTTTAGAATATTGTTATACATACAATAAATGTGTATAACCAGTATCAATTTTAGTGCTAGAAATATTATAGTCGTGTAATCTTCTTATGCTCAAATAGATGACAAAAAAGCAGCTTTGCAGAGGGATAGTTTAGTAGTGTAAGTTGTTTCAACCTGAAAGTTGAAGTCAAGCATTCTATTGTATTGACACAAAAGCCTTGTCATTCTGGTGTTGTCAGAGTTTTGTAGGTCTTTTGTTTTAGCTCTCTATTCATTTCCTAGATTACCATAATGAGGTATTAGAAATTGAGTGAATTAAACAACAAAATTGTATTTTCTCACTGGCATGCAGCCTAGAAGCATGAAATCAAGGTGACAGCAGAGTGTACTTCTGGGGCCTGCGGATGAATTACTTATAGTGGTTTGTGAGCAGTCATTAGATTTGTTTGCTTGGTTTTGGTTTGGGTCACACTTGACTATACTCAGCACTTATTTCTGACTCTGCACTTAAGAATTACTCCTAGCAGGACTTGTGATCATATGGAATGCTGGGGATTGAACCTGGGTTGACCACATGAAAGACAAGTGCCATATCATTTATCTATCTCTCCAGCCCCAGTTGAGCAGTCACTGAGTTCCCTGACATGTTGTCTCATCATTCCAAGATCTGCTTTGAAGATCATTTGGGGTTTTCTTTATGTGCACTTGGGGTTTTCTTTATGTGTCCAAAATACATTTTAAAAATATCAGGATGCCTATAGTATTTAATTGTCATTTACATTATAGAATTGTCTTACTTTAAACTTACACTATTGCAAGTTTCCCATTTCCAAATATGACTGCATTTTAGAGTTACTGGCATGGGGACTTCGACCCATAAAAGGCCCTAAATAATTTTTAAACAGTAGAATAAATTATTTTAATTATTCAAAATGGGAAAAATTTTCATTCAGAAATTTAAAAATAAGAGTATATCAAGTATTAGTGTCTCTAAACATTTCTAGTAAAAAGATAGTCTTTACTCATGTGTAGCAACTAAAATAAGCATCAAACTAAACATTTATCTTTTTCTTAGGAGTATAAAAGGGAAATTGATTTCATATATACATTTGCCATCATCTGGAGTTTAAAATGAGGAGAAAGAAAATTGTTGTAGGTGATATATACATTTGATTATTTCTTAGTATATTTTGGAATAGGACTATAGAATTATTCTATATTGCTGATCAATTATTTTAAATGCCATATATCTTAAAGAGCAATATATTATTTGATTTTTACTTACAGGCATCTTAATTTATATTTCTTCTTTGCTTTTTCTAAATCAAAAACTTCCTAAAATAGACACCTTTTTATTGTCATTTTAATAATGGTTGGATTAAATACAATTGCTGTCTGACCATATTGGTCATGTCATTGAAAAGTGATGACCATTGAAACTTCTAGTGTATAAATATGAGATGCTAAATTTTTCTTCTTCTCCACCTTCTTCCTGTTTTGGGACCACACCTGACAGTGCTTAGTTCTTATTCTTTGTTATGTGGAGAGGGACCAGTCCTTGCAGGACACTGGGATCAAACTTGGATCAGCAATTTTGCCTGCTGTCCTTTCTCCCTAGCCCCTAAAACTCTTTAATATAAACTTGATAAGTGACCTCTAATCTGAGTGCTCTCTGTATTATAAAGAGGATGTAAGTTTTTAATTACTCATGAAGTATTAATTATAATTCACTTTTCAAAAGTCTTCTGAGAATATCTGAATTTTCAGCAGCTTAAATTGACTAAATAATTAGAAAATTGTAAGACTATTTAGGCATTTAAGATATGTACAAAATAATTAAAACCAAACTTTAGAAAATTAAAGCCTTACTGAGTTAGTTATTCTATAGATGGGGTCACTGCCTACCTAAGATGTATGATGAAATATTTTTAATTTACAGCTGTAATGAGGAACATGGGATGTTTTGATTCTTCCTTTTGCTGTACTCATCTTTACAGGATGCAATTGTCTATATTAAAAAGCGAACATAGGCTCTTTTGTGGAGGGTAATAAAAATGTGAAAGATAATACAAGCCACATGCATATATGGCTGGCATATGTTTTTTCTTTTTGACTATAGAATTGTTACCCTTAACTGCTATCATGAATTGCCACATAAAATTTTCCCTCTTATTCACTCAAGAACAAGACATTTCTTTGATCTCATTAGGTGGAGAATAATTATCCCACTTTAACTACTATGCAGTGGCTGTAAGGTCATTTTCAGTAGACTATTCACTTGGGACTGTATTATTTCATTTTTTAATTGACAGAAGAGAAATGAATAATACTTGTCTCATTGAATGAATAAAAATTATTTCTCTTATAGTTTACAATTTTTAAAGAACAAACGACAATTGAGAATCATTTTTATTCCCTATAACTTGTCATACTTAAAAAAACTAGTATACTTTTGTATAAATTCATAGTAATATGTATAATGGCCTGTAGTGAAACAGGTTATTACAAGGTTGCCTTTTATACACCAAGAACTTGGATTCATCTTAATAATCATTTCACAAAATTTGTAGAAATAAAAGAAGTCTAGCTATAGATAGGACTCTATTGTTCTTGGCTGTAAAATAGAAAAATGTTCCAATTTTTAAAACTGCATAAGAAAGGAGGCAGGAAGATAGTGAAGATAGTAAGGCACTTGTCTTGCACACATCCCCCTTCTTTTATCACTCTTACAACACCCCAAGACATGCCAGGGATGACCCCTGAGTACACAGCCAATAGTAAACACTGAACACAGTAGGGTACGTGTGTTTTCAAACAAAAGGAAACATATATGAATTTTTAAAAAGGCCAGAAACTGCTTGTTATGAATGAATAAGAGCAGTCTAATTGGAGATAAATTTTTAAAAGCCCATAGGATTCAAAGGTATGTTTTAAGCACATAGTCTCTTTTAAAGATCAAATATGTTTGTGTCGATTTGGGGCCACACTTTTTGGGGCCCTGGTAGTGCTCAGGGTTTATTCTTGGCTGAGTTCAGGAGTAACTTCTGGTGTGATTCAAGGAATCATTTGTGGTACTGAGGAATCAAGCCCAGAACAGCCATTTGTAAGGCAAATGCCTTACCTGATGTGCCATCTCTGGCACATCTCTTTTAAGTAGATGTGCCAAAGAACCACTTTTGTCTTATACTAGTAATCCCTCTTTCCTTTTTTGTCTTGGTTCTAGTTTCTGAATATAAAATTACCAGAAATGCTGTTTCTTTCTGGTCATGTGACTTAAGCTAGGCAAATCACAGAGCTTATATATCTTGTCATAACGGTTTCAATAGTTAGATAGTCTGTCAGACATATCAGGTCAGAAAATCATACCAACCAATATTTCTATTTCAGGAATTAAAGGGGAAAAGGTTTTAGGTTTGGAAATCAGAAGAAAGATATCCAGTAACTCCAAAGCCAATTGAATCACTTGCCTGAAATATAGTGGAGGCTAAGGGACTTGGTCTTGTTGGTATTTAACTCTGGTTTGATCACTCACTGATAATATCTGATCCCAACCAAGAGTGACCCCTGAACACAGAACCAGAAATAGGCCTGAGAACAGTCATGAATGTACCCCACCATAAAGGCAATATCCAATCAGATAAGAGAAAATGATGGCCTGAGAGGATTCCAAATTGCAATACTGGTGGAATTCTTAGTTGTCCTTTTATTTCTAGTATACTTCCAAAATCTCTAAATCTTTCTTATAGTTACAAACTGTATCTTTCTTACAGTTTGGTTTATGCTACAAAAGACCTATGCAGAGAGATAAATGCTATTAGGATTTTTAATAAGGAAGAGAATTTTGCACTTAAGTGTGCTACTTCTACTGTACCAGTATTCCTTTCTAAAAGTACAAGGCTTCCCACACATTTCTTTAGACTAATCTGGACATGCTAAAGTTAATACTGATAAGGAAAAGGTAAAATTTGCTTTTGCTGAATAATCATAAACCTTAAATCAACATTCCAATTATTAAAGTTGTGCAGTATTGATGTTTATCTATTCAAATAAGGTTTATAACCTATTTGAGCTCTGGACTCAATTCAAATTAAATACTTTTTTTTCTCTCTACATTTTAAGTCAAAATCACTGGCCAACTCTATCTCCTCAAAATCAGATTTTGCAGCTTCCTGGCTTTCCTCCAAAAACTCATTGTTTCATATGCCATTCTTGTTTTCAATTCATCCTTCTTTATCCACTGTATAAACTAGGTGGACCTGAATACTTAGGAAAAATCGAAAGCATTTGGTTGTTATTAGAGTAAGGATAGCTGACTCACACATGTAAAACATTAAAGAAACCTTACAAATGTTTGAGTGATTTTGTTTTTTCTGTTGTTGTTTGGGGCTGTGGGGCATTTAACCACATCCTGCCATGCACAAAACTAGAGCTTCTATCACCAGGTATGGTTTTACGCTAATAAAACAAACAAGGACAATATTTTTATTTTCTTTTCCCAGCATTTTTATTAATTCATTTAAATGTAACATACTATACACTGTTCAGACTTTGGGAGGTAGGAAAAGGGAGGGAGTTTTTCTTTATTTTTCTCTTTATAAGGCGTCTCCTCATAAGCAACACCCAGATGGATACACGTTTGTGGTTAATACACTAGACTTGCAGCCAGGTCCCACACTTCTTTCCACAGAGGCAGAGCTCCCAGAATCTGATGACTTAAAAAAATACATGATGGTAACTGCTTTTCCTTCAGTAGCACAATCCAGCTGCGAAGGGGACCAAAATTCTAACTCAACATAGAGCAAAAGGTGCCATTTTTCATCGCAGGATAAATATTGTTACTGTTTACCAAACCGTTTTTGTCTTTATCTCTGTTGATGTGTATGTTGGGAAAAGGAGAGGTGAAGGAGATACTTTCTATATCTGGCTTCTGAAAGCTTTGATACATTTTGCTAGAAGCTGTCTTACTGTTTTGAGTACTACAAAGATGACTGTTTATGCATGGTCTCTCTGGTAATCTAAATGTCGATGTGAAATACGAATCCAGTTTATGCCCTACTTGATGTTACCATAGTCATCTAATACTTTATTTGTCTCACCAAACATTTAATTTTGGTTGTGGGTGGTCTATGTTCATGTGTCAGGTGCAATTATTACTTTGAAATCAAAGAACAAAGATAATCGAGTTCTGATAGGAGTGCATTACATGATAGCTCCCAGACCTAAGTTACCAATTAAATTTTAACATACAGATTACAACCACAAAAAAATTAAAAATTTCAGAATCCCATTTGTCCCTAAACAAGTTGAAAGTCAAAGACCATGAAATGTAATTTTAGCCATAAGCCAAAAACACTACCTCAAAGGCATCTCTTTTGAATCCCAACATTTTTTATGAAATGAGGAAAAGATGGCCTTTTATGGGATTACTTTATGGGAAAGTTTCTTAATAAAGCTAACTCTTAAATAACAGATTAACTGGAATTGCTGGTTAAGCATTGACACATTGAGTTATAAAAGAGTTACAAAACACCAGCCTTTGTAGAGGTTAAATTTTGGTAAAAAGACACATTTGGTGAGCCTTTTCCTTGTATCAAAATACTGTGTCCAAACAATAAAAATAAACAGCTTTTTCCCAAAATAAGAAATATGAAGATAAACTGCAGTATCAATATATTCTTATGGTTATCACTCAAAAGTATTTAGAACAAATAGTATTTTCTACATCTTTATCACTACAGACACTGCAAATAAGGCTTATGTATTTATTTAGTGGAATACAATCTGATGAAGATTGGTACACTCTTATGCACTGTTTTCTATACCTGCTCTAACAAAATGAATTTTGATATGGTTACATTACAGAACTTTCCAAAGCTCTTTAAATTTACAGAATGTAAGTTTTATTGGGTTTTAGAAAGACTAGATCATACAGCTTGAACAGTTTTCAGGATATGGTTACACATATACCAGGATATATTTGCTCAGTTTAAGCCCCTGGGAAAGTTGCACTTCATATCAATATTTCTTAATAGCTTCTTTGGGGGAGATGCACTATGTGGTACTTAAGAAAGGGTTCTCACATATGCAAATGGCCTCGACATCACTTACCACTGTGACATGTTTCAAAGATTAATCATTAGTAAATAGTGAGATGAGGCTAGGCTACTAAAAATAGTATGCTTATTTTCTTCTTTTAGTATATTTTGGGGGACCCACTGATGCACTGAAGAGAAGAATTTAACATTCTGGTCTATTTCTTAGGAAAGGAAGCCTTAAAAGTGATAGCTGTTTTAAAAATGATGGCAAAACCAGCCATACTTAAGCTTGTCCACAGCACTATACCACTTCTTATCGATAGTTCTTAATGCAGAAGTGCAAATTAAGCCCACTGATAGAACACATACACACACTATGCTTCTCCAATCTCATCTCCTGTTTCAGAACTGTTTGCCAAGTTTTGAAAACACTTTGTTATGAACATGCATGTGGTGTGCTGAAGAAAAAGAAAAGGCAAATCAGAGGGCAGCCACTGAGGAAATTCTTTAAAACCCCAAAAGATATTTAACATCCTATTAAATAAATAACTTAGAAATAGAAAGGGATGAAGGCAGAATGCACAAGCATACCATACTATTTGTTTTGTTAGAACAGATTTACACTAACATGTTTACACTGTTTAATCCTATCCCATTTTCCATGATGCCACGCCCAAAGTTCCTTTGGTCATGCATATGATATGAACCAAGTGCTTTCCAGTAAATGCTTGCGTGTCTTACTGCTCATTGAATCATTAGGCTTAAATGAGCAATGAGAGTTTTTGATATGAGTTCGTATTCCATAAATAACTTTACCGAAATTCATTTAATAGCTTGTTCTGTGTCCTTAATTCTATCTCAAAGATTAGAAAACAAAGACAAAAACTTAACCCAAAAACACAGCCACAAAGTTGTTCACTTAGGAATAACTTCCATCCCATTTGATCTGCCTATATCTTGATTATAAGGCATGACACAGAACTAATTAAAAGAACATCATATGTCAGCAGGGAGTACAAAAACCATCAAAGGCTTCTTTTCTTTCAAGCAAGAAGACATCTGCAATGTGTCTTTGCCTTCTGAGCTACTGTCTTCATGAAGAATATCAACTATTCCTGGCAAAAGAGTCTTTGTTTCTTCATCATTCACAGACACTGCCTTCTTCTATGAATGTACCACCATTGGAAGAAAATGAGCTGAGGTGTTTTTCCTTCGTGTTTTCTGTCCTCTCCTGGGATATCCTTTTCCATTCAATGCCACATACATTTGCCTTCCATTGTGTTGCCAGTTGAATGATGCATAAGTATTGTATCCGTTTTCTTCTATCCGCTCCTTCAGTTTACAGTCATTGTTAAATTCTTTCTGCAAGGAAAAAACAAAATCTTTTATTCCTATGATGATGACAATTGATTCCATCTGACATAAACCATTCAAAGAACTCCAAAAGTTTTGTTTACTATTGCCTTTTATACTTAACTTGTGTATTAAATATACAGTACTAACAACAGAAGAGCAAAACAACTAAAAGCCAAATTCTATATTTGAAAGCATAAACCTGGGGCCCGGGAGATAGCATGGAGGTAAGGCGTTTGCCTTTCATGCAAAAGGTCATCGGTTCGAATCCCGGTGCCCCATATGGTCCCCCGTGCCTGCCAGGAGCAATTTCTGAGCATGGAGCCAGGAGTAACCCGTGAGCACTGCCGGGTGTGACCCAAAGACCACACACACAAAAAAAAGCATAAACCTTATTTTAATTGATCATTGCCACATACTGGGGTCTTTTAAAATCTGTTGGATGTATTGAATATGATGCAATGGATCTGTCTAGAATGATTATGAAATAATCATTCCACTAAAAATATGTGTAATGAGTTAATGATAAAGAATACTATGATTTTTTTTTCAGGATAATGACCAGGGGTCCCATGGAAAAATATAGAACTAAAGGAAAAGGTGAGAGTACATCAAGTCTGCAACCTTCATCTATCTCTAAATCCATAATAAATAAACAGACATTAAGGACACATAAAACAGACAACCAGACTGCACTATGGAAAGACCACCTTAAAAAACAGAAATTAATTATATATTTCCTACAGCTTGTATAAGTTTAGTACTGAAGGAATTCTGACCAGTCTAAACACTTGTATTTTTGAAGGCAGGTGGCAGAAAATAGTTGTGCTGACATAATAGCCAAGAGGGAGCTCAGGGTGCCTGCTGAGGGCTTGATGACATCCTGATAAAAGAAAATATCTCTTCAAACTTAGAACCATCATCCCTCCTACCAAAAATAAAAGCAAAGTAAATAGAAAAAAATGTTAAATTCAGCTATACATGAGAGAAAATCCCTTTAAAAATCAATTAACAGATAACTTGGGAAAAAACGTAAGAAAACAAAACACACATACATACAGACAATCAGAGAACTTGGGAGTCTAAGAGAGAATAAATGAATAGCTATTAGGAAAAAGAAAGGTGGTATGTCAAATACACACTAACACTGGATTAAATATTAATGATATAAGACAAGAAATGTAGAAGCAGAAGAAGTTCCTCTTTAAAGAAATGTAAGCTGAAGATGTTCCAAACAAGAGCTGCTGGATAGAAGATACAAAAAGAAAATAAAAATTTTCATGGAAAAAATAACAAATATACTCAATATTGCAAATGAATGAATACATGAAATTGAAGTTGGAATTCTAGTAATTGGTCAAGTGAAGAAAGAGAAAGTGAGATTTGGAAAAGATGAAAAAAACTTTTAAGAACTATCAGATTTTATTAGAAGAGAAATCATAAAAATAAATAAATATACTAGAAGTTGAAGAGAGAGAGACGGAAATATAACTGTGTCCTTTTAAAAAATAGTAATTGATAAATTCTCAAACCTACAGAATTAAGCAATGAGATCCAGAAAGGTGACAGAATACAAAATTCTAAATGCAAAGCCTGCTGTTGAAGGGAGCAGGAGGCCAAATCTATAACATGTATAATCATCTTAGCAGAAACTCTCCAGTCTACTAAATAATGGAATGACACACTAGCAATTTTTACATGAATGACAGAAAATTTTCCAGCTAAGAAAGCCCTATACTGCTAAATGAATGTTCAAATACAATGGAAAAATGAATGCTTTCTCATATAAACAATAATGACAAGAGTTTATACTCACTGAACCTATAACCAAATGTTGAAGAAATTCTTTTGCAGAGAATAAAAAAGAGAAAATTTTGCATGCCTTAATACAGAAGCAGTATCTTCTTGTTGCCTGATTTTTCTTATTTTGTAAAATATTAACAGTTTTTATGAATTGGCATCTTAATTCTGATGAATTTATATCTGATAAATTTTAATTCTATGAATTGGCATTTTATTCTGAAATATAGGTATGATTTTTAACTATTACATGGAACACTTTGCTTTATAATTCTATCGAAGATCATGCTGACTAACAATGCCTATAGTGAATAAACTTGAAGAATGTAATCCTGATAAATTTGATTCTACAACCATAGCTCTATGGATGGCTTTGTTGAAAGAAATTATTGGTTAATTTTTCGTTTTGGAGTTCACCCTTGGTGAGTATTG
>PVKC010011354.1:0-24768 GCA_004027635.1 Crocidura indochinensis
AAAGAAAGAAAGAAAGAAAGAAAGAAAGAAAGAAAGAAAGAAAGAAAGAAAGAAAGAAAGAAAGAAAGAAAGAAAGAAAGAAAGAAAATATTTCCTCAGAAACTGTTTGGAACACCATGCTTTTACCAAAAACAAAGACTGTGGAACATCCTGCCTTTATCTAAAACAAAAACATTCCCAGCTCCCTCTTTTTCTTTTATTTATACCTTTGACATGTAAAAGTAGATTGGTTTATTGGTACTTTTGTCTCACTTTATCTTCCCCCGCCCAATGGAAGTGGATGAATTGGTCAATAGAGGTCCAGAGAGACTATGAGGCAAGAAGCCATACAATTCTATGATTTTCTCTCTATGTCTGCTTGGCTTAATAATTCTTCATGGCTATCCTGCTTCAGACCTGTGCACCCAGGTTGGAAATATCCTAAGTTAATTTATTTTACAATAAACAAATATTAAAGATAATGAAAACAGATAAATCTATGCCAATTCAGAAACAAAAATCTACAAAAATCAGATTCCTCTCTAGTAAACATTAGAAAGGGATTTTTTTTCATGGTTGTCCTTTGAGGTATCAAAGTAGTGATTATATTTGAAGCCCCTTGGCTTTCATTCCATGCTCTTGAAGAATTTCTGTAGAATATAAATAAAACATACCCTTATTAATGATTAAATTATGTTCTCTAGTCATAAATATATAAACCTTAGCAAACAAACTTCTCATTGCAAAGCTAAAGCAAAATTCAAAGTACTAGTAAAGAAGATTGATTTAAAATGGCTTTATAGAGATTGAAAGTGCTTGGCACTTTGGTGGTGGCATGGTGTCATGAGTTGGGTTTATACATGGGACGAAGGGACTCCTAAAACATGAATAACCAATGTTTGTGTGTGTGCTTCTCATTCTCCTTTTTTAAAAAAATAATTTATTTACTCACCAGAATTACAAACATATTTGTAGTTGGGTTTCAATTATAAAAAAGAAACACCCAATTTCAGTGCAACCTTCCCACCACCAATGTCCCCCATCTCCCTCCCCCCCCCCCCCCCCCCCCCCCCCCCCCCCCCCCCCCCCCCCCCCCGCCTGCATTTGAGGCAGGCATACTACTTCTCTCGCTTGTTACCCCTCCCCAATGCCATATACTAATCTCACCTGGATGGTGAGACCCACCCACAGCTGGGAGGGGTCTGTGGTTGGTATAAAGGGGTTGCCTGGGGGGAAAAGAAGGTGATGATCAGATACAGGATGGAGGCAGAGCAGCAGGAAAGAGGCTGCTTAACTTAGAGGCCAGGTGAAAAAAGCACAGGAATTAGGGCCTTGTAATAAAGCTGGATATCTCTGAAGCTTTATCTGACTGCTGTGGATCATTTCTTCATGTCACCCTGCTACCTACAGACCCACTGGCTGAAGGGGTTGCAGGCAATGGGCTGAGCTGAAAAAGGCTTCACCACCATCCACACCAGTAGGAGTTTATATAATTAATAATGAATACAACATTCACTCATTACCATTGTCATCATAGTTGTTAGTGTAGTTATTTCTGTAATTGCTCTAACCACTTTTTTTTTTTTTTTTTTTTTGGTTTTTGGGTCACACCCGGCAGTGCTCAGGGGTTACTCCTGGCTCCATGCTCAGAAATTGCTCCTGGTAGGCACGAGGGACCATATGGGGCACCTGGATTCGAACCGATGACCTTTTGCATGAAAGGCAAACGCCTTACCTCCATACTATCTCCTGGGCCCCGCTCTAACCACTCTTTATAGTAAGCTTCATATCGTGACTGGTCCTTCCAGCTCGCATCTTTATTGTCTCTGGGTATTATTGCAGTAATATCTTTTATTTTTCTTATATCCCAGATGAGTGAGACTATTCTATGCCTATCCCCCCCCCCAATTTATTTAACTCAGCATAATAGTTTCCATATCCATCAGGTATAGGAAAATTTCATGACTTCACATTGCCTGATGGCTGCAGAATATTCCATTGGGTATATGTATCAAAGTTTATCTTTTACATGGCAGTTCTCAAAGTTTACTAGTGCTTCTAGATTCAGGGATCACTCCTGTCAGGGTGTGAGGACCATATGTGCTAGTGGTAGTGGGGAATCATACCTGATCTATGTAAAAGGCAAATGCCCTGGCTGCTCTACTTTCTCTCTAGTCCCCTCTGCCTTCTCTTTCTTAGAATATTTACTGGGGTAAAAAGTTTGCAATCTTTCTCCTGTTCCTTTGAGATAAATAGTTGGACCGATAGATATGGATAAATAGATAAATGTATAAATATAAATATAAATTATATATAAAGAAAGTCCCTAGGCTAAAAAGCATCTTTCTAGAAGATCTGAAAATCATTCCACTGAAATATAAAATTCAAGAATAGTATCTATGTTTCCCAGACTTTATGTGAATATATAATCCTAAAATCAATAATTGCTAGCTAGTACACAGTTAAACTAATTAAATCTGTATTGATAAATCCTCTTACATACGCTTTACTAATTTTTGACTACTTTTTTATGGCTGAAACTCAATTACAAATATGTCTGTAACCTTGGTGCTTAAATAAAGATATTTTATTTAAAAATATATATGAAGATTTAAGCAAAAAAAAAAAAGAAATTTGCTTATACATGGATTGGACATGGAGAGCAAAATGAGTCCTAGAAGAGGGATAGACATAGAATAATCTCACTCATCTATGGTATATAAAATAAAGAACAAATAAATAAAAATAAAAAGACAGTATGAGGATGATATTCAGAGACAATAGAGATGGGGCTATACCTGTTCATTCCCTGGTCATCCCGTATGGTCACCCAAGCCAGGAGCGATTTCTGAGCACATAGCCAGAAGTAACCCTTGAACATCTTTGGGTATGCCTGAAAAAAAAGATTTTATAAATGAATATTTTTGTTATTGTTCATGGAGTTTCTGCAAGGTAATTTTGTCCAATAAATTGTTTGCTAATTTGAATAAACAGTAATCTTATTGTGATAAGAGATTGCTTTTTTAGACAAATAGCTTGATTATCCTTGAATAATTTACTCATCAAAACACCTTCCTGTAGCCACTGAATCCAAATTACTGTACCCAAATTGTAGTAATCACAATTAGTTACCTGCTACTAAAAACTTGCTTTAGACTCTATTCTTTATTTCACTAATATATAGTAAACATAAATCCTACAAAAATCTCTAATCTCTCTGATACACTGCTATGACTCTTAAGGTGCTTTTATTACCATGACAACTGAGCGCATAGCCAATAGTAACCCCAGAGTGTCACCGGATGTGGCCCCCCCAAGAAACAAAACAAAACAAAAAAGAGAGAGATAATAAAGATGAGATTTAGGAGGACCCTTGTATGGTAGGAATATTGCCACAAAGAAAAGAGAGTGCAGTTAGAGTAGAGAAGCATCTAATATGAAAGGAACATTGATGGAACCTCTTAAATATACCACAATGTTAAAAAAAGAAAAGAGAAAGATGTAGGGTGAGAGACTTAGAGAGAGATAGAAAGAGAAAAAGCGAGAGAGAGGGGGAGAGAGATATAGAGAGAAAAAGAAGTAAAATGCCTGTCCCAGAGGCAGATGGGAGAATTTGGATTGCAGGGAATAGGGCATCAAGGGGAGTGAGAGGGAAACTGTTGGCATAGGTGCAGGAAAATATGCACTGTTGAAGTTTGTTATACATTGTTGGACAGTAACTCAATGATGAACAATTTTTATCTGTAAAAACTGTATTATGAAAAACCTTGAAACCATGGTATTTAAATAAAATAATATTTAAAAAATGTTATGAAAACAAAAAATTCCATCTTAAATACACCTTAATTAAAAATACCTTATTGCTAAGGTTGCTGATATATTTTAGTACTAGAACATTTGCTTATTCCTAAAAGACCCTGGCTTTGAAGCATAGAACCACACACTCACAGAAAAAAAAAACCCTTAAAAATACTTTTTTGGAGGCCAGAGAGGTAGCACATCAGGTAGGGGTATTTGCCTAGCAAGTGGCTGACCTGGATTTGATCCCCAGCATTCCTTTATTATTTTTTGATTTAATTTTAATAAATTAATTTACTTTTACTTTACTTTAATTTAATAATTTAATTTTAATATATAAATTATTGTTTACTTCATGCATCTGTACACTTGATAATAAAGGAAAATAAATAATAATTTATAATGTTAAAAATATTGCAGCATTTGTGCAATATTTTGAGGAAATTTTCAGTGCAGATTTGCCATAAACCTTTATGTAAAATACAGTATCTGCAAACAGAGTAAAACAGTATATAAAACAAGATAATCCTGCAGTACATATATATATATATATATATATAGCAAGATAGATGAATTGCAAAAATAAAGTGCTAACTAAAGAAGTAGATACTAAATAAACATACAAAACAAGGCATATTATATGATTCCAATTTTACCAATAGGAAGAGGAAATGAAGATCAATTTGGTGCTTAAGGTTTAAGATAAAATTTAACATAAAAAATTTGGGAGCCGGGAGGTGGCGCAGGAGGTAAGGTGCCTGCTGCCTTGCCTGCGCTAGCCGAGGACGGACCACGGTTCGATCCCCCGGTTCCCATATGGTCCCCCGTGCCTGCCAGGAGTAACCCCTGAGAGTCACTGGGTGTGGCCCAAAAACCAAAAAAAAAAAAAATTAAAGCATTATTTTTATTGTAATTGAAAAATTGTGAACATTGATTATAGTAACAGTTATCGTATACATTTGTCAAAACTCATTAAGCTATATTCTGAAAACACACATCATATCATATTTGAATTATGACTCAATATGGCAGTATTAAGAACATAATCCATAATATACAAATGACTTGAAATACCAATCTGGGAGTAAATAAAAAATGTAATGTTGGATATTGAACATAGTAAACTATAATATAATCATACAATGAAATATAATAATCTAGAACCTATAAAACTTAAAAACAAATTCATGATGTTGAAAATTTACTAGTCATTATAAAAATTCACAACGTAGTGTTGTATATAATGTTAACATTCAAGTGTTATGCTCTGTACATTTTTCAAATGCAATGATAAAATTTTTCAAAAAGATTTTTAATTGAATCATCATGAGATACATTTACAAAGTTGTTCATGATTGAGTTTTAGTCATACAATGTTCAACGCCCATTCCTTCACCTGTGCACATTTTCTATCACCAGTTTCTCCAGTTTCTCTCTTGTCCTCCCCTCTGCACTCTCAATTGCCTGCCTCTATGGCAGTCATTTTTCTTCTCATTTATTCTCTATCTCAGTCTACATCTTAAAGAAACAAAACAAAACAAAACTTTTAGACACTGTGGTTTGCAATATTGTTGCTGAATGGAGTAGCTTTATATATGGCTTTATCTCCTTCCAGCAATCAATTCTTGTCCAGAGTGATAATTTCCAACTGTCCCATCTCTGTCCTAACTGCACTCCACCACTCTTTATGGAAAGCTTCCTACCATAAACCAGTCCTCCTGGAACTCATCTCTACTGTCTTTGGGTTTTATTACCATATTATATTTTATATACCACATATGAGTGTGATTGTTTTATGTCTTTCCTTCTCCCTCTCTTGCATTTCCTTCAGCATAATACTCTCCATTTCCTTTCATGTATAAGCAAATTTCATCACTTAAGTTTTTACTAACAGCTGCATAGTATTAAAATGTGTAGGTGTACCACAGTTTCTCTTTCCTCTCATATTTTCTTGGACACAGGCTGTTTCCATATTCTGGGTATTGTGAATAGTATTGCAACGAACATAGGAGTATAGATGCCTTTTCGGCATTGTGTTATTGAATCCCTAAGAATATATTCCCAGGAATGGTATTGCTGGATCATACAGGAACTCAATTTCTAGTTTTTTGAAGAATACCTATATTGTTTTTCCAAAAGCCTGGACTAATCAATATTCCCACCAGCTGTGAATGAAATTCACTTTTTCCTGCATCTGAGCCAGCACCTGTTAATGTTCCCACTCTATGAACAGGTGTGTTTCCATTTTCTCCTGTCCTCTTTATTGTAGTATTTTGTAGTTTTCTTTGTCTTTTAACTCTTTAGATGATTCTGTGGTACTTTCTATTCTTTCTTTTTTTTGTTTGTTTGTTTTTTGGGGGCCACACTCGGTGATGCTCAGGGGTTACTCCTGGCGATGTGCTCAGAAATCACTCCTGGCTTGGGGGACCATAATGGATGCAGGGGGATCGAACTGCGGTCTGTCCTAGGCTAGCACTTGCAAGGCAGATGCCTTACTTCTAGCATCACAGCTCAGGCCTCGGTACTTAATTTTCTAAGGCACAATTAAGAATGGGATTGTTTTAAATATTTCTTCTCATTCATTATTGTATATAGAAAAGCCAAGTATTTTGTATATTAAATTTGTACCCTTCCAAATTACTATACATATATCTATAAGCTATCTTTTGCATAGTCTTTAAGATTTTCTATGTATAGCATCATGTCATCTGCAAATACTGAGAGCTTGCCTTCTTCCTTCCCACTGTAGATACCCTTGATATTTTTTCTTTCCTAATTGCTATAGTGAGTACTTCCAGTACTATATTGAATGGAAGTGATAAGAGTGGAAAAAACTTGTCTTGTGTCAGATCTTAGAGAAAATGCTTTTAGCTTTTACACATTGAGTATGACATTTGCTAGTCAATAATGGTAAATGGTTTATACTTTATTGAGGAAAGTTTCTTCAATTCCCATCTTGTTGAAAGTTATTTTTTTGATCATGAATGGGAACTGAATATTGTCAAATGCCTTTTCTGTGATCATATGATTTTTTCCCTATTATTGATATATTGTAGTGTGTTGATTGACTTACCCATGTTAAACATTCCTTACATCCCTGGGGTGAATCCTACTTTGTCAAGTATGTGACATTTTTGATAAATTGTTGAATCTACTTGTTAGTATCTTTGCCTCTGTGTTCATTAAGTATATAAGCATTCTATTTCTCTGTGCTGTTCGCTTTTAATATCATGGTATGTAACATCATAGAAAGTGTTTGGGAATGTTTCTGTGTCTCTTTGGTTTCTTCAAAAAGCCTGAAAGTATTGGAAGTAGACCCTCTTTAAAATTCTAAAAGAATTTACTTGTAAATCATCTGGGCCTTGGATTTTGATTTTGGGAAGAATTTTGATTTCCATTTCAATTTTTTCCAATAGTGATAGGTCAGTTCAGGTATTCCACATCATCTTGGTTCAACCATAGGAGGTTATAGGGTTCCAAGAATTTTTTCAAATAGTCTATACTATATCTTTTCATAGCATAGTTTCTCCAAATAATCTCCGGTTATCTGTCAAAGTTCTGTAATGTCTGTTGTGACATGCCCCTTCAATTTCTAATTTGGCTTATTAGATTTCTCTCTTTTTAAGTTTTGCTAATAGTTTATCATCTTTATTTTTTCAAAGAACCTACTCTTGCATTCATTAATGTTTCAAATTGTTTGGGGGATTATAGTCATTTATTTCTGCTCTAAGTTTTATTTCCTTTCTCCTGCCTGCTTTTGGCTCATTTTTTTGGTCATTTTCCATTTTTTTAAACTGTGCTTATACATAAAATTATTTACGTATACCCTTTCTTCCTCCCTGATGAATGTTTGCAAAGCCACAAAAATTTCTCTTAATACTACTTTTACTGTGTCCCACAAATACTGATAGTTCATGTCGTCATTATTGTTTGCTTTTAGAAATCTCTTGATTTCCTCTCTAACCCACTGGTTGCTCTGAGAAGGTTGTTAAATTTCTATAACTTTTATGGAAGTATGTTTTGTGACCCAGTACATACGTGGTCTATCTTGGAGAATGTGTCTTGTGCATTGAAGAAAAAATGTGTATCTGGCTTTTTGGAAGATGAAAACACATATCTATGTATTTATCTATCGATCTACCTAGATAGATACAGATATATATGTATATATATATATATATATATATAAAGCAAATTACTTCTCTTTCATTTTTTCCTTGTAGAGCCTTAGCCTGGGTGACTTTATCCAGATGTAACTGAGCAATTCTGAAATATCCAATTCTATACAACACAATACTATTGTGTTGCTATTTATGTCATTCTTCAAATATATTAGCAGTTGTTTTATATGTTTCGTATATTTTATATGTTTTATATTTTAGCTCCTGGGTGCTTATATGTTTAAGAGTATGAGGTCTTCCTAATGTGTGTGTATATGCGCATATCCTTGATGATTAAGAAATGACTGTTTCTTATAATCTTCTTAGGCCATAAATATATTGTCTGATATTAGTACAGCCATCCCAATTTTTTGAAGGGAGTTGTTTGCGTGAAGGACTGTCTTCCAAACTTTGACTTTGAGTCTGTGTTTACTCCTACTATTCAAATGTGCTTCTTGCAGGCAGTAGAATGTTGTATTCAATTTTCTTATTCGTTTTGCCACTCTATATCTCTTAATTGGTGTTTTAGTTCATTGGCATTGAGAAAGATTATTGTCTTATAATTTTGTGCCACCTTTAGGTAGAAGTTTTATGTGTTTGTGTGGTGGGTCTTGCCATAAAGTAATCCCTTCAGTTCTTCTTTTAAAATTTGTCTCGAGTTTATATATTTCCTGAGCTATGTTTTTTTTTTTGTATTTATCTTTGAAGCTGTATGTTCTTATTTCAAACATGAATGAGAGTTTGGTTGGGTGAAATATTCTTGATGAGCTGTTCATTTCATTAAATTTTTCTCTATATCCCACCACTACCTTTGGCTCTAAAGGTAGTGTTGATAAATCTGTTGATTGTGATAAATCTGCTGTGAATCTTAATGTTGTTCCTTTGTGTGTAATTTCTATTTTTTTCATCTTGCTCTTTTCAATATTCTGTTTCTATCTATTGTTTTCAACATTGTTACTAGCATTTACTTTTGGGTGTTTTTATTTGGGTCAATTTTAGCTGGCAATCTTTGGGCGTCCAGGAAGTGCATTTTTTTTTTTTTTTGGTTTTTGGGCCACACCCAGTGACGCTCAGGAGTTACTCCTGGCTATGCGCTCAGAAGTCGCTCCTGGCAGGCACAGGGGACCATATGGGAACCGGGGGATCGAACCGTGGTCCGTCCGAGGCAAGGCAGCAGGCACCTTACCTCCTGCGCCACCTCCCGGCTCCCAACCTTAAATATTCTTATTTGCTTTTATGTGGAATTTATTACAAAGTTCTCTTATCTTCTGTTTATTTATTTTGAGGATTGTTCCTATCTTCTGTCAATTTATTTTGAGGCTTTCCCCATCTTCTATTATTGTTTGAACTGCATTTCATCTTCAAGTTCATTGAGTCTGTCCTCAGCAACTATTACTCATCTTTTGGCTCTTCTTTTCTAACTATAAAAATACTCCAGGTGGGGTCAGAGAGACAGCACAGGAGTCAAGAAATATGACTAATAAATGACTAACTCCAGCTGAATTCTTGGCAACACATGATCTACTGTGTAATCATATATGCCTCCAGCACCTCTAAGTATGTCCCTGACAGGCCCATAAGCACCACAGTGGTGATCTGAATAATGCCCAACACTCCAGAGCCAAAATTGCCCTGCACTATCAGGCACTGGTGATTCCTGGTGCCTCCATTCCTGAGCATTTCTTAGAAAATTACCTCTCCTCCCAGAAAAGCAAAATCCAAAAAAACACTCTAGGATCAGAAAGATAATTCAATGGACTATGGCACATATTTTAGGTCCTAGCTCTGGGTCATCATAGTGAGCATCATTGAGTGCAACCCCAAGCAGAATCAGGAGTAGACTTTGAAAGCCAGCAGACACAGCCTAAACATGTACGACTCCATACACCCACAACACACACACACACACACACACACAGTCCTATATCAGTCATCTTTTATTCTACAGTATTATTGTTTTGTTATTTCAGCTATATTAAATTGAAAACAGTAAAAGTGATTTATCTCTCTCGAAATCCATAATAAATTGTACATTTTATAGATTTCAACTAATCAACTCTTTCATTTTATCTTGTCTCATTTTTTCACTTCATATGACCATCTCAGGGACAGTCATTGTTGTTTCTGGAGAAGGTCTCCAATTCCCTTTATTTCAATGGAATAACATTAAAAAGTGAACTCAAGTGCTAGGCCAGCCTCATTTCTGGACATGTGGCTACAGACTGTTAGCTCCTGGTCTTTCTGGCTGCAGTAGAAGGCAAATATAGGATAAAAACTTGGGGGAAATGCTGAATTAATTTTCACTATGAAAATTCAAGAATTGAAATTTGCAAAAATTGCATAGCCAAATCTTTGACTTCTCTGGTAGACCAATAGTCCTTGATCTCTCCACTATGAACTTAGGTGGTCTCAGTGGATGAACAGACTGTGCTAAGTACATGACTTCTGCCTTCTGGTGGTTTGATAGCAAAGACTTTGTTTTTATACTTCAGGATAAGTATTCATTGTGCTAAAAAAAAAAGCGTTAATTTGCATAATGTGCTAGAACAAATGTTTTGGTTAGCATAACTAAAAATGTGTCAAATAATTAACACCTATAATTGCAATTACCTTTAAAAGAATTGTTTTATATAAAATGTATCAACAAATACAAAAATAGATAGACTTTTAACTTGTTTAGAGCTTTCTGGTTTCAAACCATAAGAACAACAATAATTGAGAAAATAATAGTTAAAAATAAATGTAGAGACTTTTATTTTTCTGATTGCATTACTAAGTAGATGGGCCATTTATTGGCCACACTGTTGTGAAGCAAAGCCAGGGTAGACGAAGTTCAATAGCAAAATCTAGGACAAAAGAGTAAGCTATCCAGAGAGCAGTCTACTAAATCACAGAATGCAGAAGTTGGAGTCAGTGCTGTACCTTGGAACTAAACTTGTCCTCTTCTAGACTAAAGCACTACCAAAGTCTTTCATCTTCACAGCCTTAAGAAAGAACACATTGAAGTCTTGAACTACAGCCAGTCCACTCATGCTGAATAGCTGAATTCATAGCCCCACAAGTCAGCTGGCAGGACATGTGTGAGAACAAATGGGGAGAATATTGCTAAATGGTATTTGAATGTTGTGCAGAAATAGGGCAGCTGCATGCACAGCATCCAAAAACAAATTGATAGAACACATAAGCAAAGTTCGGAGTAAAACTGCTTAGCAACAGATTGTGGGGTGGCTGAGTCGAAGTTGACAACAGCAATTAAATTTGTAGGAGTCAGAGTAAGTGTACAAGGCTCTGTTTGTTTTGTTTTGAAGCCAGACCAAGACCAAGACATACTATCCATGAAATGGAGATCAGTAACACACAAGTGTTGAGGACAAAAACTTTAGCTTCCCAGGAGAAAAGCATGAACTTTCTACATCTGCTTATTATTTCTGAACTGTAAATAATGTTGCATTTTGAAATAATTTCTTCACTCCGGATTCTAGTACAATTGTTTCATCGACTTCATTATCTTGGTTCAAGTCTACTCAATTTAATCAGGATCTCAAATGTTTCATTATTCACCAAGTAGTACCCATTTCAATGTTGCTTTGTAATTGTGTCTGAGGATTATTGACACATGGATTCTGTCATTTAGATTAGATTATAAACTCAAGAAGTGAGAACACAAATTTTTGCAACTTTCTTAAAAATTAATTGATATAACATTATGTGAATTAACAATTTACTATGATTGATCTGATATACATACATTTCCAGATGATTATCACTATTGTATAAGCAATATAATCATCATTTTATTGATTATATTTAATATATAATAAAATTTTAAAATTACATTACAGTACAATTCACTATAATCAGAATTTTATGTATATTTCTCCAAAACTTGTTTGTAAACAACGCTGGTGAAGTCGTATTTCCAAGACGTAAAATTCACTGCTGAGGTCAGATCCCGGGCAAGTAGAGTACTCACAAAGAAGCATCCACGAGCCACTTCTAGAGTGTAACTTAGTTTATTGTAGCTGGGAAATGGATATTTATATTAGGGGAGAGCAGGGATGTGGATGCTGTATCAGTCAATTAGGTAGAATGTGAGAGGGGATTAAAATAGGGGTGTGCTTCTGTGTTTAGGGAAGATATGGTAAGGGGATTAGGGAAAGCAGGGTGTGTCCTCTGGATGTTAAAACAGGTTGTGTGCTGAAGGTGATTAATTTCATTTATTCATCTAACTAAAAGTTTATACCTTTTGGCCCACTTCTTTATAATTCCCTCACTTCACAGTGACTGATAAGCAGCATTTTCTTCTCGCTAATAAAGAGTTTTATCATACAGTATGTTTTCCCTGATTTATTTTATTTAGCATAATGCTCTGAATGTCTATTATATTGCCACAAATATCTGACATTCCTTCTTTCTCATGACTAAATAATAGTCCAATTTTTATGCACATCTCGTCTTTTAACATATTTATTCCCTGACTGTTTCTTTACCTTGGCTATTGTAAATAGTGCTACATTACTCAAGGGAGTGCAAATGTTTCTTCAATAAATTGTTTTTATTTTCTTTGAAAATATAGTCAGAAGTAGGAATGTTTGATGATACATTAATTATAAATCTTTTTTTTTTTTTTTTGGTTTTTCGGCTACATCCAGTGATGCTCAGGGCTTACTCCTGGCTATGTGCTCAGAAATCGCTCCTGACTTGGGAGACCATATGGGACTCTGGGGGATTAAACCGCATTCCGTCCTAGGCTAGTGCTCACAAAGCAGATGCCTTACGGCTTGTGCCACCACTTTGGCCCCTAATTTTGACTTTTTAATGGGTCTTATTTACCATTTCTATGTATTAGACCATATTCCCACCAACAGTACATAAGATTTCATTTTCTCACCCTCAACAACATTGCTAACTCTTGTCTTCTTGATTACTTACATTCAAATAAAAGCCAAGAATAGATTAAATGACTGTAACTTACATTTTCTTAACAAGTGATTAGATATTCCCAATATATCTTTTGAATATTTAGTATCTTTCTGGAAAAACATTAGTAACTTCAATTCAAGGACACAATTAAATTAGTTGTTCCATGAGTCAAATGGGATTCTTCCTTGGGATGCACAGATTATCAACATACAGAAACCAATAAATGTAATAATAACATTAATAAGAATTGAAAGCATATGACTACCTCAATAAAGAATAAGCATTTGTCATGCACCAGCTATATAATGTAGTATTATTTCTTCCTGCAAAGGCATACTAAAAAATAAGAAATCTTACGTATAAAAACAAGCTTTTATCTATCTACTAAGGATAAGAACTCATACTTTTTTACAATACAGGGGCACTTCCCACCTTGAACATATGTCATGTGGACCCAACTTAGACCCCAGGGAGCTAGACACCGACTGTCCAGCCTTGAACGCTGGATCCCAGACATAGAAATGACACAGTTTTCCACAACAGCTACAGAAACCAAATCCCCTCCTGGGCATCCTTAATACTGCTCTGGCACTAACATGTGCCAGTTCTAATATGATATCCTGACAACGAGGAAATGGGAACAACTTGATCTAAGAGCAGGTTGTCCTACCTCACTAGCTAACAATAAGACAAAATCAGAAGACTTGTCACCCTTTGATCTGTGCAAAAGCCAAGATCGCTATCTACAGATGACTGGCTGTTACAACCATGACCGGGCAGTACATATCCTGGGACCAATAAAAAAAGCCCTAGTCTAGGTTTTGGTCTACGATCTGTAGACCAAGATCTCTAATTCCAGAGGTCTGACTGAGACCATTGCAACTGAGCGGGTCGTCTGGAAACAACGAAAGACTCTATCCCAGGCTCCATCCTAGGATCAGCACAAGGACCAAGACCACCAACTACAAAAGACAGATTAAAATGACACTGAAGGAACAGAACTTCTAGAACTACAAAGAAAGATTTCATCATAAGCTCCATTCCTTGACCAATGCAGATACCAATATATCTAGACACAGAGGTCTGATTTTATCACCCATGACAGAGCAGAAGTCTTCCATTCACCACAAAAGCACCGAGGGGAGAGTAAATGAACATGCAAGGAATCTATAGTTAATCCCATGACAATATACTTCAAGGGTGGAGAAACCCTGTATCTCTTTGGCCAAGAGAATTCCTTTTCTAATGTCCCTAATATTTACTGTGCCTATGCAGAAAAATAAAGCACAAAATAATATTTTTTATTTATTTATCTATTTATTTTTTGACTTCTTTGTTTTGGTGTGGATATTGAAGTTGTTGTCTCCAATTT
The DNA here is from genome assembly GCA_004027635.1 of Crocidura indochinensis. Taxonomy (NCBI): domain Eukaryota; kingdom Metazoa; phylum Chordata; class Mammalia; order Eulipotyphla; family Soricidae; genus Crocidura; species Crocidura indochinensis. Next base: position 14,233 of record PVKC010011354.1, read on the forward strand.
TTTTCTTTTTTCTTTTTCCTATTTGTGTTCTGTCATGTTTTTATTTCAGGACTGTGGCTATTATTTGGTGCTTGTCTTTATTGCTGTAGTGCTCACTGAATATTTTATTTGATAATTCTTTTTGTATTGTTGTGGCATTTACTTCCTTTTCCCCTTTCTTCTCTCAAACTCCTCAGTTGAGAGTCTCTAGAAGGACTCTGCCATTTTCGGCTTATTTGATTTTTACTCCATTTTATTGCTTTTCTTTTCTTCAGAGAAAACCACATAACTTGAACTATCTAGTTCTGCCTCTCAAATAGAGGGGGGAATAATGGAGGGTACAAAGACCAAACAGCTGTATGATCACTAAGTACTAAGCTAGACACAAAGGGGACCACTCAGCCCGTGTTGGGGGGGTGAGGGCAGGAGATATGGGATGCAAGATGGGAATGGGGGTGGAGGGAGGACAAATTTGGGATGGGAATTCCCGATTCAATGTTAATATGTACCTAAGATATTACTGTGAAAGATATGTAAACCACTATGATCAAAATAAAAATAATATATTTAAAAATTTTTTAAAAAGTTCAGCAGCATAAAAAGAATAAGCATTTGTAAGCAATAAACAAAATTCATCATTTTTCACTATTAAAAATTAACTAATTGGGGTTAGGAGAAGCATACGTTGCAGAAGAACAAAGAGTACAAGTAAAAAACAAATCCTTAGATTCTGAGAACTGTATAGTGATTATATAGAACAGTAATTGAAGGTTAGTATGTAATGGATAAGGAATACCAGTTTTATATTTTGGAGAGAATCTAGACTTTGGTGATTATTAGGTTGTAGTGTCATAATTGTCATCAAACAGCATACTCAAAACATTTTTTAGAAAGGAACAAACAAAGCTGGAGAGATAGCACAGAAGTACATTTGTCTTGCATGCGGTTGACCCAGGATGGTCCCGGGCTTGAATCCTGGCATCCCATATGGTCCACTGAACTTGCCAATGGCAATTTCTGAGCACAGAGCCAGGAATAATCCTTGACTGTAACCAGGTATGTCCCCAAAACAAAACCAAAAAGTGAAACAAACAAAGCAAACTCAGGTTATAAGAACAAAATATCAACTGGGAAGGAGGCAAGAGAAGGAAATTGAATAAAGATGTTAATTGTATCGAGTTTACATCAATATATATCAGATGTTGATTTATAATGCTGTACACCTGAAACATATTAAGTATCATAAACAAATGTTACTTCAATAAAAACTTTAAAACTTTTTAAATAAAAGGACATTTGCCTCAGTATAATAAAGACCACATATTGCATACCATATGTAGTAACATATCTGATGTTGAAAAGTAGAGATTTCTTTCTAGATATGAAGACTAAGTAAAGGATGCCCACTTTAGAAAAATTATTTTATTGATGCAATTGCAGTCTACAGAGTCCTTCATAGTTGAATTTGAGATATATAGCAAGTCAGGGTCATTCCACCAAAGTGTCAACCTCCCTCTACTAACGGATCCAGAGTGCATTCTATACCACCATCCTTTGCCTCTGGCCTGCCAGTATAACAGGCCCCTTTAAGTTTAGATTGTTGAAGATAATTCCCTTGATTCTATTGTCATTGACTTTGGCTTGGATATTATAACTATCCTTATATTTTCCCCTTTAGTGCATTCAGGATCACTTGTCCTCTGGCTCCAAGCCTTTCTTTACTTCTTTCTTCTTAGTTTATAGAAAAATGAGATGATACATGGTAAAACAAATAATATGTGTTCCAAAAGCAGGAGTCCCTATTTAAAAGATAAGAAAAAAAGAGAAAAGAAAAGGTGTGGTGGGGGCAGTTTTTTTTTCCATAGGCGCAGCAAAATATGGGGAAAATTGAAAGTAAACAAACTTTGGTCTAAAAACAGGGAGGCCTTACCCATTAAACATCCTGCAGTTTTCTTTTTTTTTTTCCTTTTTTTTGGGGGGGGTCACACCGGACATTGCTCAGGGGATACTCCTGGCTCCATGCTCAGAAATTGCTCCTAGCAGGCACGGGGACCATATGGGGCACCGGGATTCGAACCGATGACCTTTTGCATGAAAGGCCTTACCTCCATGCTATCTCCCGGGCCCCCATCCTGCAGTTTTCTAACCCTAAAGTCTTTCTCTGTGGTCCCAGTAAAAGCTCTATACAATCAAGGTTGACATGCTCAGGTTTCTGTAGTTAGAGATCCTGGTTGTTCGTGCAGATCATATGTTGAAGTCAGGGTGTCACGGAGCGTCTTCTGGATTCATCTCACCATTAGGTGGCAATAAGGGAACCCTGCCCTGAAAGCAGGTAGTTGCTGTTACCAAGTCATCAGGATGTCATATGTACCCACTCCAGAGCAAGTCAATGCCAGGGCAGCAGTAGGGCCTTCCCCAGTAAAAGTCCTGGTGCTGGTGCAGAAAACCATGCTGGTTCCATAATTGGGATCCTAGGTGTTGTAATTCAGCCATTATTGGGTCTGGAAGGTGATGGGCTGGAGTATGAGGTCTTTCTCCTCCAGCTCAGACCACTCCTCTGCCACCCTGTTCAGCCAGAGGATCTGAGGATTCAGGATAGAGGAGGGCAGAAAACTCACAGTCAGGCTTCAGGAGATATCAGCTTTATTCAGTGGATAAGGCTGAAGAATCCCCAGGCTTCCTCAGACCCTTGCTTTTATAGACAAGAATCAGGTACCACCCTAGGGTGGGAACAGAATACCAAGTAAGGAATAATCCAATATACTATCACCAGGTAGAACCCTAGAGTGGGTATAATAGTTGATTAGGGTAGGATGAGTAAGATAATAATCTTATGGAAATGTTTTCATATATAACACCTAGGTACAGAGATGAATGGCCAATGACTGATCTTCTGAAGCCTAAGCCAAGCTACTATGACAAATGTTCAGGGTGTAAGGCCCCACTACAATATAAACTTTTGTTTCCCTATAGCTATTAGATAAGAACTTGTTTCCACATGTAAGATATCCCCCATTTTAATGTGCCTATGCAAAAAGGAACAGTGACACATGGTACTGCTGGTGGATATGGGGGTAAAAGCATCAAGCTAAATAATCCCGATTACCTGGTTCTAACATGAACTCAAACCCTAAAAAACATAAAATAGAATTTTATATTAAATATATCTAAAAAAAAAGAAAAAAAAAGAAACGGGTAAAACTGCCACTACCTAAGAAAATAGACAATAAGAATTATACCTATTAAAGAAAATATATCTAAAGAAATATCCAAAGGAGACATAAATATCCCCTTTAAGTCTTTTAAAATGGTCTGGGGGTGGGGATAAAATCCAGAGCACAGCTTCAACCTGTGACATGGTCTTGTGGAGTCTGAAAAATGGCTCACTGCAGTCACATATCAGGAAATGTCCTTGAGGTGGCGGCTTCGTGAAAACCAAATCTGGTAGCAAGCAACAGTCCACAGCAAAGGGAAGTAGGGAAAAATGGGTAACCAAGAGCAAATCAGCAGCAGTGGTGGTGGCATCTTCTTCTAGGGCTGTGGCAAGATGAGCTGGAAATCTGTCTTTTCACTTTGGGAACTGGTTGGCAGCTAGGTTGGGTGGGGTGGGTGGAGTGAATGTTCCAGTTCCTGAAGAGTTAAGAACTGAGGGTAAAGAAATGTTAAGAGGGGGAAACTAGCGGTTTGGAAGAGAGAGAATTAAGGGCTAGAAAAGAAATTGTAAACTGATAAGGGGGTAGGAGGGATTATATGTAACAGGTGAAAAAACAATATACAACATAGACAGACATTATGTATATTACAGACAGACATTAGACTTTGAGGTGGCTAACACATACACTTACACACACACACACACACACACACACACACACACACACACACACAGACATACACTGAGGGTTGGTCCCTGGGTTACAGTTGAAAAGCTGACCAGGTGGAATGGGTCAGAATGCTTAAAATATATGAAGCACGCAAGTCAGATGTAAAGGTTTTCTATTTTCTAGGTCAATCATCATTGGTGAGGGTAAAATGTACTGAACAAAGACTTCCTTGATTAGATTGCATATAGAGCATTCTTAAACACAATCATAATTTTCAAGTCTAGAAAACTAAGAGATATGACAATGAGCACTCTAAGAGAAGTTTACACCATGAAGTGTCTTCTAGAGGATCTCAAGCATCCAGGTTCCTTTCCTGAAAGCAAACTAAAATCATGAACATTCTGAAAGATTTCCACTTTTGTCAATTTAATTCAACACAGTACTGGAAATCCTACTTAGGGCCATGAGGTAATATAACAAAATTAAAATAGTCAAGTAATAAAGGAAGATAAAAATTTGATTTTATTTGCATATACTACATATAGAAAATTTAGACTCAGAAAAATTTTAAATTAATGATATAAACTAAAATTTATAAATAAAGTCCAGTAACTTAGCTACTTGTTTCTTTGTTGCTGTTTGTGATGGTGGTGAGGATCAGAATCCAGCAGTGGTCAAGATTATATACTCTTATTTCATAAATCTTAATCAATATAGCAAAACATAAAAGGGGTTAGAGAAATAGGAATGAAGTGCATAATTGAACCATATAATTTAATAATAGAAAGCACCCAATTCTGCAAAGAAATCATAAAATTAAAAGTTAATTTAGTGAGATTTATGAACAGAACTTAAATACACAAAAATCAAGTGTACTTATATATAATAGCAATAAACTTTTGGATATACATATCCAATTAAAATTATTGGGAAAAGTTTAAAACCATCATTCATACTAGAGGATTTGAAACAACAGCTAACCAGTAATTTTTTTTTAACAGGAGTCATACCTGATGTTGCTAGTCCTAGTATGGACCAGTGTTGCTCAGGCCAGTGATGCTCAGATACCAAGAGGGCTTTATCCACTGGTATTAGGAGATTATACACTTCCAGGAACCCACATAAAAATATTCACATGCTAGGCATATGCTCTACTACTTGAAATATCTCCCTGGTTCCAAGATACAATATGTTGCATATGTGAAACTTGCCTTCACTAAAATGTGTAAATACTAACAAATTATCAACACCTATATTTATTTGTATTTCCTGAAAATAGACATAAACCTTGTGGACAGAAACAGCTAATTTATATCAACAACTTATACATTTACATTTGTCTCATTTATTTTTTCCTCTTGGGAAGATGTCAAATATTTTAATTAGATATAGGCTTAGAACTCTAAAATAGTTCATTTGTATTCTTAGTGAAGAATAGTTGCCTAACTTTTTGGTGACAAGTCTTTGCTCCCTAATGTAAGCATTCCTTGAAAAGAGAAGGGGAAAGATTCTCAACACTTTATTTGGATAAATACATGTCATTGGGGGAGATAAGGAAAACATCATTTAGTTTATTACCTAGGCTTTATCTCCCTCGCTCCAGACCTCTCCTTCAAATTGAAAACTCATGCCACTGTGAAAGTAAATCTCATAAGTCTCACAATTTACTTGCTTATCAATTAATTTTAAGGCTGTTTTTTTAGGTATCAAGTTTTTATTCTGTTTATTTTGTTTGCTTTAGAGTATCTTATCCAGACACAGTAAAAGCAAACTTTTTCTGTAACTTCATCAATAAATTTAAACAAATAAGTTAAGTGTCTCAATTAATACTTGCAGACTGCATGTTTTAAGATTTATTTGTTTGAAATTATGTGCATATTCAGTATACTTACAATCGCATAAAAATTTTCAGAGGAAACAGAATAGTTTATTTTCAAATATATGTGCGGTTTAATATGAAATCACAAAACCTAAAATAATTAAGAAAAATATTTTTGTGGGTTCTTTTGGGGGGTGGGGAAAGGGGTACATTCAGCAGCACTCAGAAATTACTCCTGACTCTGAGTTTAGGAATTATTCCTGGTGGTACTCAGGGAACCATTTTGTATGCTGAGGATTGTACCTAGGTCAGCTGTGTCCAAGGCAAGTGCCCTTCCAGATGTACAATTATTCTGGTTCAACTTAAAAAAGGAAAAGATGTAAGGAATATAATTTCAAGACTTACCATGAAATAGTAAAATAATTATAGTAGTACATGGGATAGACAATCTAATTAAATAGAAAAAGAAAATTGACTATATATACATGACCAACTGTTATAAAACAAATGAGTAGCAATTATTTAAATTTTAAAAGTACTAAGTATCCTCAATGGGGTCAAAGAAATAGTAGCTTGAGTGTAAGGTATTTGCTTTGCGTGTTGCTGATATTAATTTGATTTCTAACACCTCAGACAATCTCCTGAGCCCCACAAAAAATGATTTTGTGAACACAGTAATGTGCACAAAACAAAAAATGTTTTCAAGTAAATGATGCTTTGCCAATAGAATATGTATACTGGAAAGCATTAAATTGTAAAGGTAAAACTGAGTGACTTCTGGAATATAGCATCTAAGAATATTATTGTTAGATTATAATGAACAAGTATTTCATAAATAACACAAAACAAATTAATGAACAGCAGTAAATTATCAATTGTATTAGTAATCAGTAAAATGTAGATTTAAACCAAGCAATAATTATATTAATTATTTTTTGAAACAGTCATTTTTTTTAATATTTATTTATTTATGTTTATGAGCCACACCCTGTGACACTCAGAGATTAGTCCTGGTTCTGTGCTCAGAAATCTCTCCTGTCAAGTTTGGAGGACTATATGTGATGCCAGGAATGAAACCTGGGTCTGTCCCTGGTCTGCCATATTCAAGGCAAATGCCCTACTGCTCTGCTATTGCCCCAGCCCCATTTCATATTAATTAATTAAAATGGCAAAAATATTTATTTTTAATGACTGTATAAGAAAGATGGTGGAGGGGCCCGGGAGATAGCATGGAGGTAAGGCGTTTGCCTTTCATGCAAAAGGTCATTGGTTCGAATCCCGGTGCCCCATATGGTCCCCTGTGCCTGCCAGGAGCAATTTCTGAGCATGAAGCCAGGAGTAACCCCTGAGCACTGCCGGGTGTGACCCAAAAAAAAAAAAAAGAAAGATGGTGAGAAGTAAGGCAATTATAATTATCATGCATTTGATCAAAGACAAGCTTAAGTATTTAAGAAAACTGTTTAATGATGCTCATGGAGCTGAAGCTATATCTAGCTTATCACTCACTAGTTGCAATTTTTTATATATACAGTCATTAAAAGTAAAATCATAGGGCCCATTTTAGTATATACAAAAGAATTTTCAAAGCAATTTTATTCTTCATAACCCTAAAACGTAAAATAGCACAAATGTTTAGCAAACATGAAAAGAATAGGGACTGGAGCGATAGGACAGCAGATAGGGCATTTGCCTTGCACACGACCAACCTGGATACAATCTCTGGCATCCCATATGGTTCCGAGCCTGCCAGAAGTGATCTCTGAGCTCAGAATCAGAAGTAACCACTGGGCACCACTGGATGTGGTACCAAATCAAAAAACAAACCAAAAAGTACATGAAGAGATATAAACATTTGTTTATTAATATATAGTGAAATAGTGCATTGTAATATGTAATGATACATTACTAATTAATATCACTATTATAAAGGCGTTGGGTAAAAAGAAGTTATACACAAAATGGAATATATAGTATGATTCCAGTTACTTGCATATTATAAAAGAGATAAAATTGATAAATAGTATTAGAGGTTAAAACAATAAAGTGTCTCAAAAGGAATATGAGGAAAACTTACTTGGTATCTTGGTTGGATCTTATTGCTTTCATGGTCATATGTCAATTAACTTGCTTATTACAATCAATCCTTTATGTTCTTAATGACTAGTGTTATTTTTAAAAACTTAAAAATAAAAACAATCAGCATGTATATTTTATTCTCACCAGATTTGGAAAATTATTTTTTTCAAAGGAAAACCTTGAAAATATTTAATATAAATTTTAAAGTGACTAACACAAATTTGTTTATAATCTTCCTTTATTGCCTTCTATATCTGTAGGATGTTTAAATAAAGTCTTTCATTCCTTATATAGTTTCCTCTTTATGCAAAAGTGGGCTTTTTTTTTAAATAAATCTTTATTTAAGCACCATGATTACAAGCATGTTTGTAGTCGGGTTTCAGTCATAAACAGAATACCTTTTTCACCAGTGCAACATTCCCACCACCACTACCCCTTCCTTCCCCCACTCTGCCTGCATTCACGACATGCATTCTACTTCTCTCTTTCTTTAACATTGTCATGCTCATTGTTATTGTAGTTATTTCCCTAACAGCATTGATCCCACTTTGTGGTGAGCTTCAAATTGTGAGCCTCTCCTTCCGGCTCTTCCAGTCTTTAACTCTATAGTCTCTGGGCCTTATTATAGTAATGTCTTTAATTTTTCTTAAAAACCACAGATGAGTGAGACTATTCTGTACATTTCTATTGAAAATTTTCTGAGCAAAAATGATGCAAAGTGAGAAATAATTAAAATAAATTTGTATGGCTAAAATATTAAACATTCATAGACCAAGAAAATAGACTACTAAATTATACAACAAAAAATGTGAAATCTAAATTAACACTGTTAGAGTAGCAGAAGGAAAACAATCAGGGCATAACCTATATAAAGTAGTCCAGGGATAAGAACTTGCAGTACCACTGTCATTGCTTAGGGTGCTTTCTGCCTCAATCATTGTTGATGCAAACAAAAACACTCTTAATTTTAACTAATTGCTTTAAAATAATAATTTTTCTAATTTTGTTTGACTGGAGAAATCATATAGGTATTTCATGAAAACAAAATGAGGAACAATATGAATTTTTGAAAAGCATAGTATGGGCCATTTTGATCTTGAAATAATTTTATGCATTTTATCGTTCTTTACAAAAAAGCTTTTATTTGCTTTCTCCATTATCTGCCTTTAAGTTTAATAATTAGAATGGGTTCAGAAATAGTCTTTTCAGTCATTGTAATCTCACTATTATGGCCAGGGAGAATTATATAATAAAATGTGAATTAAATAATAAGGAGTTAGTTCAAGGAACATCAACCAATTAATCTGACATCCAAATGTTAGTAGCACTTCTTATAAAATTGACTTGTTGAGAACATTAATGAGATTTTAAAACTCTCCAGTTTCTCTTGCAAATACCTAGCAAAAAATTATGTTCATTTGAATGTTTGTTACACAAATTCCCCTACATCATAAATAACCTGGCCGCTTCAAAGGCATAACTAGGAACTGTAGACTGTCCCCTCAGAGGATAGTATTGTGAATAAAAACTGTATAGTGAATGTCATCCAGGTGAAACAGAGGAAAGGTTATATTGTCATCAGAGAAGCAGGGAGCAATTCAGAAGAAATCAGAACAGCTAGATAAATAAGACATGTGGAATTATGCTTACGATTCCTTATTCTATCACTGAACTGCTGTAAGGTAGTCTCCTGCATCACTTTGTTCCCTTAATTACTTTTTGAAACTCATTTTTATTTATTTTTTCCTTTATATATATTGTCTTTATATATTGTCTTGTTTTTGCTTTTCTCTCCTCCTTAACTTCATCTGTTTTGGTTCTGCTTGGTACAAAAACATACAAGAAAAAGTCTTTCCTGGGATTAACGCTCAAGTCAAAACCAGGGCACAGAGATGATAAAGCCTGACACTTTCACCCCCAAATGCACCAGCAATATAATATAGCAACTTTTCTTTCTGCACAGGCACACTAAAAAGGGGGGGAAATTTTACCTATAGAAACAAGCTCTTATCTACTAGGAATAACAACTCATACATTTTACAATACAGGGGCACCTCTTACCTTGAGCATATGTCATATAGTCCCAACTTAGACTCCATGTGATTAGACAGTGACCACCCAAACTGTCTGAACCCTAGATCTCAGACATAGAACTTACACAGTTCTCTGCAACAGCTCCAAGAACCAAACTCCCTCTGGGACTTCTTTTTTTTTTTTGGTTATTGGGTCACACCCGGCAGTGCTCAGGGGTTACTCCTGGCTCCATGCTCAGAAATTGCTCCTGGCAGGCACGGGGGACCATATGGGGCACCGAGATTCGAACCAATGACCTTTTGCATGAAAGGCAAACGCCTTACCTCCATGCTATCTCCCGGGCCCCCCTCTGGGACTTCTTAATACTGCTCTGACACCAACAAGTGCCAGTTTTGATAAGACATCCCAACAATGAGGAAATGGTAACAACTTGGTCTAAGAGTAGATTGTCTTACTTCATCACCTAACAATAAGATGAAATCAGAAGACGTGCCATCCTTTGATCAGTGCAAAAGCCAAGATTGCTAACTTCAGAAGACTGACTGTGACAACCATGACTGGGAAGAACCTATCCCAGGACCAATAAAAATAAGATCCTAGTCTAGGCTTTGGCCTATGACCTGTACAACAACCAAGATATCTAATTCCATGGGGCCAGAGAGATAGCACAGCAGCGTTTGCCTTGCAAGTAGCCGATATAGGACCTAATGCGGTTGGTTTGAATCCCGGTGTCCCATATGGTCCACCGTGCCTGCCAGGAGCTATTTCTGAGCAGACAGACAGGAGTAACCCCTGAGCACCACC
>PVKC010011355.1:0-24783 GCA_004027635.1 Crocidura indochinensis
ATATGGGGCACCGGGATTCGAACCGATGATCTTTTGCATGAAAGGCAAACGCCTTATCTCCATGCTATCTCCCGGGCCCCTATTGATTTATTTTTATTTATAATTTCATTATAATTTCATTTACCACTTTATTGTAACAAGCAATATGAAGTAAATTTGTTTCTACTCAGGGTACAGGGAAGGAAATTGGGGACATTGGCAGAAGGCAGGTCATACTAAAGGTGGGATTGGTGTTGGAACATTGAAAGACTGAAACAACTGTATTGTGAACAACTTTGTAAGTTATAGCATTATAACTTAAAGTTTTTAAAGAAGGCTATGAAATCTCTTTAGTACACATTGTCAAGGTATTTTTTTAAAGACATAGAACAGAGTAAAATAAAAGTATACTAGTGCAGGTATGATGAGTAAGTACTATTTTACTCACACTTATGTTCATCTCTAGTGCGTTTATATTCTGACATCTTGACCAAATGTTTGCTTCAGCCTTATACATAACTCCTTAAAGTGAAACAGAAGCTAAAGATATAGCGCATTTGCCTTGCATGTGGCTGATCCAGGTCTGATCCCAGGCATCCACTATGGTACCTCAAGCAAGAATACAGAAATAACTCGAGTATTTTTAGGCATGTCCCCTCAAAAGTGAAAAAAATAAAATATCCATGAAAAAAGAGAATTTTCATCAATAAAAGTAATGAAATATTAACACATAGTACAATATGAAGGAATTTTGGAAAACTGAAAAAAGTCAGTCACAAAAGACTATACTATAGTATTTATTTATATAAAATATCAAGAGTAGGCAAATCTTGGGGGCCAGAGAGATAGCCCAATGAGTAGGGCATTTGCCTTGTATAGGGCTGACCAGGGTTCAATTCCTGGCATCTTAATTGGTGCCCCAAACCTGCCAGGAGTGATTTCTGAGCACAGAGCCAGGACTAACCCTGAGTACTATTGGCTGTGGCACAATAATTCAAAAAAAAAAAATAAGAAGAAGAAGAATAGGCAAATCTATAGATACAGGAAGTATATTAGCAATTGCTTAGGGCTACAAGGGTGGAGCCATAGTTATGGGACAGTTAAGGACTGGATATGGAGTTTCTTTTTTTTTGGTTTATATTTGGGGGGGGGTCACATCCAGTAGTACTCAAGGGCTACTCCTGGCTCTACACTCAGAAATTGCCCCTGGCAAGCACGGGGGGGAGGGGGGGAGACCATAATGGGATGCCGGAATTCAAATTGCTATCCTTCTGCATGCAAGGCAAATGCCCCTCCACTGTGCTATATCTCCGGCCCCTGGATATGGAGTGTCTTAATGAAATGATAAAAATGTTTTGTTTTGTTTTGTTTTTTATGGTTTTTAGGTTACATCCGGCAGTGCTCAGGGGTTACTCCTGGCTCCATGCTCAGAAATTGCTCCTGGCAGGCACAGGGGACCATATAGGGCACCGGGATTCGAACCGATGACCTTTTGCATGAAAGGCAAACGCCTTACCTCCATGCTATCTCCCGGGCCCCGATAAAAATGTTTTAAAATTAATTATGGTGAAAGTTTTACAACTGTTCAAATATACTATTTATTGATATATATTACCAAAATTCATTCAAGAACACATATACACAAAAGCATTAATTCAAAATAAATTCCACAATCACTATCATGTAAATAGTCCAGCTTCACAGCTTCATGACTAATTTCAGATGCAAGTTGCTGAAACTCACGGTACATCAGTCTTTGGGCTGAAAAATCTGGACTGCCTTTGGGGAAGGTTTTAGCCAAGTCACCATCTTAGATAAGCCACAGCAATTGCACTCACACCTCACAGATGCTACCATACAAACTGGACAACGTCACTGCTTTGAGTTTAAACTTGAGATGCCAAGTCAAAAAAATGGTCCCAGCTCTATATTTCCTAGAATGCACATCTATATACATGACCTTGAGACATCTCCAAATTTGACAGGAAAGTAGCATATGAGTCACCTACATGCAATAAACATAGACAGTAACACTATAGGCTCAACTAGCAACAAACATCTCAATAGATCCTTAATGACTTTAGTGAGATAGAACAATGTTCACAATTTTTTGTTTGTTTTTTGAGTTACACCAGGCAGCGCTCAGGGGTTACTCCTGGCTTTATGCTCAGAAATCACTCCTGGCAGGCTCAGGGGACCATATGTGATGCTGGGATTCAAACCACCAAGGCAAACGCACTACCTCCATGCTGTCTCTCTGGCCCCCACAAGTGTTTGTTTACTGAACTATCTGTTTTGATAATTCTACTTACCACTTTGTTATAACAAGCAAAATAAAATTAATTATTTTTTACCTTGCAAGAGGGAACATTAGAGGGTTGGGTTATAGAACTGGGAACAACAGAGGAAAGGTAGAATTGGCATTGGAACATTCAATGCCTGAAACAACTGTTTTAAGAAAAAAAATTTAACCACAATATTTAAATCATATTTTAAAATAAAACAGATACATGTTTAGTGCAACACTGAGTACAATAGCCAGGGTATGAAAACAACCCCTATGGCCAACAACAGATGACTGTATAAGATGTACACAATGGAATACTTACTATTCAGCTGTAAGGAAATATGAAGTGTTGCAGTTTGATACAGGTTGGATGGGAATGGGAATTATCAGGTTAAATTAAATGAGTCAGAGGAAGGAGAAATACCAGATATTTCCACTCAGCTATGGTGTGTGGATAAACAAAAGAAGGGAATAAACAGTACTAATGATGACAAACTCTTGGCCTTTGATTACAAAACTGAGATAAGCAAGTCATGGAGGAAGACATGGGAGAAGGGAGTAAAGGACACAGGACAGTGATGGAGGATCTTGTTGATGGTGGTTAACGTAAAGTGATTAGGTATTACAAAACCATAAATGTCAATTATTGTAACCAGGCTATCCAAATTAAATCAAAAATTTTCCCCAAACTCTTTAATGTAAAATGAAATATAACTCTATGTTGTTATAAGAGAAATGGATAGTTGGGGCATAAATTGATACATTTATTAATAGTATATCAATAAAATTAATATTGTACAAAATTAATATTATATCAATATCAAAATAATGTTATATCAATAAAATATACATACACATATTAAAATATTTTGAATTGAATGCTGCTATTAAATGAGTAAATTCTAATACACCAGCTCTACAAATATATTGATACAAATATTTTAATATATTTGTAAAATATATATTATATATCTTGAAACACATTATATAATATTCAATATAAATACATTAATAATATATAACATAAACATTTTGTTGTTGAGATCACATTAGTCAGGTAAAACAATGGCAGAGTTAAGAGTTCAATTCCTTAGTCTAACTTAGGGGTTCTCAAACTTTTTAAACAGGGGCCCAGTTCACTGTCCCTCAGACCATTGGAGGGCCAGACTATAGTAAAAACAAAAATTACGAACAAATTCCTATGCACACTGCATACATCTTATTTTGATGTGAAGAAACAAAACAGGAACAAATACAATATGTGGCCCGCGGGCCGTAGTTTGAGGACCACTGGAACTCATCTATAGGTTTTAAGAAAAATAAAAGACATTGAAATAATTCCCAGAGATGAGGGCCAGAAGAACCAGCTCAAAACATGAAGCTCATCACAAAGATGGTGAGTGCAGTTAGAGAAATAACTATGCTGAGAACTATCATAACAATGTCAGTGAGTGAGGGATGTAGAAAGCCTGTCTCAAATACAGGTGAGGGGGAGTGGGAGATGGGGCACTGGTGATGGGAAGGTTGCACTGGTGAAGGTGGTGTTCTTTTTATGACTAAAACCCAACTATGACCATGTTTGTAATCACAGTGTTTAAATAAAGATATTATTATGATTTAAAAAAATCAAAGCATAACAAAACATAAAAAAAATCTTTAAATAATAAAATTCAATTCTTGTCAACCACTCATTTTCCTATCTCAAGAACTTACTTGCTTTCTAATCTATTTTGGGAGACACACCTAGTGGTGCTTAAGGATTACTCCTGGAAAACTTAGGGGACCATATAGGATGCCAGGGATCAAACCTGAATTGGCTGTGTACAAGGCAAATGCCCTACCCACTGTGCATTCACTCCGGCCTCATTGCTTCCTAATCTTAAGTCTACTTTTTTTGAGTGACACACCTGGAAATTTTTAGAAATTACTCCTGGCTCTGCACTCAGGAATCGCTCCTAGAAGGACTTAGTGAACCATATGGGATGCCAAGAATCAAACTCAGGTCAGTTACCTGTATAATATTGCTCTGCCCCCTACTTTTTTATTCTTTGTTTATGCTAACATAGTAGAATTTGAAAAATGTTCTATCTTCTCAACCAACCCAGGTTGAATCCCCAACATTCCATGTGGTCCCATGAGCCATGGGAGAAATTTCTGAGTACAGAGTCAAGAGTAACCCTCACTTGTAAGTATGCCCCCCCCAAAAAAAAGAAAAGAAAAATGGGAACAGAGTGACAGTATGCAGCTGACCCATATTCAATATGTGATATCCAATATGGTCTCTTGAGTACCACCAGAAGTAATTTCTGAATGCAAACCCCAGTATAATTCCTAAGCATTGCTGGGTTTAACCCAACTCCCCCTCAAAAAAAACCTGCTATCTATAACACGCTGCAAGCACCCAGTCATTACAATAACAGTAACAAAAATAATGACAAGAGAATAAAGAAGTTAAAATGTATTTTTAAAAATCAAAAGAATAAAATAAATAGGGGCTTAAGAGATAGCACAGGGGTTAAAATGCATGTCTCACAAGTGGCCAACCCAGGTTCAACTCCTAGTACCCATGGTCCATAGAGTATCACTAGGGTGGATCCAGGTAATCCCCAGGACTGCAGGGCCAAATACAACCACATCCTCAGATTTTCACATTAAAACACCAATGAACAAGATCAAGACAAAAAGACCCTGAGATCTCCTGGACATATGCTGGGATGCCCCATCCCAGTAATAACAAATAACAAAATATTAGGCAAAAATGCCATGGGACTTCATTCTCCATAAAAAGTATGTTATTCTGGGCCGGAGAGATAGCACAGCAGTAGGATATTTGCCTTGCCCGTAGCCAATTCAGGATTGATGGTGGTTCAAATCCCGGCATTTCATATGGCCCCCCATGCCTGCCAGGAGCATTTTCTGAGCACAGAACCAGGAGTAACCCCTGAGCGCCACCAGGTGTGACCCCCCCCCGCAAAAAAAATTTTAAATAAAAAAATAAAAAGCATGTTATTCTTAGTCTAAAATCACAATTAAAAATTTCAAGACGTTTGCCTTTCATGCAAAAGGTCATCGGTTCGAATCCCGGTGCCCCATATGGTCCCCCGTGCCTGCCAGGAGCAATTTCTGAGCATGGAGCCAGGAATAACTCCTGAGCACTGCCGGGTGTGACCCCAAAAACAAACAAATAAACAAAAAAGATGATTCTGGGGCTGGAGAGATAGCACAGCAGAAAGAAGTTTGTTTTACAGGCAGTCAGTGCAGGACAAATGGTGTTTTGAATCCCAGCATCCCATATGCCAGCCAGGAGTGATTTCTGAGCACAGAGTCAGGCATAACCCTTGAGTTCTGCCAGGTGTGACCCCCCTCAAAAAATATGATTTTTGTCACTGCAACTGTAGTGCCAGAGACAGCAGGGAGACTTTGTGGTAAATAGAATTATCAGATCATCACTGCTCCAGCTCCTACCACTCTCTCTTGTGTTCTTTCTCCTTAGCGTGGCACTTTTGTCCTTCCCAAAAATCTTGCCTCCAATTAGGACAGCGATTTCAGTACAGACACAGCAATAGGGTCTTCACAGAAGCTGAGCATACAAAAACAAAATAGTTATTATAATCTAGTTGATATATATGAGTGGGGGGGAGTAGTGATTGAGATCTAACATACATGTGGAAGCAGGTCAAACCTCTTCTTTCTGTCTATGGGTTTTGTGGTTTTATTTTGAGGGGAAAGTTGGTTTGGGGGCTATACCTGGTAGTACACAGGGACTACTCCTGGATTTGTGCTCAGCGGCCATTCTTAGCAGTGCCAAGTTCGTTTTGAACCCATGTGTAATAATACTAATAATCATCAGCAAAAAAGATAAAATACAGTTACAAATATAACAAAAAGATGTTTATTTCCATATAAAAGAGCAGAAGAAATATTTCAATCCATATCCAAGAAGAGAATGAGAGAGGAACAATTTAAAGGAAACAGACTGAAAACAAGAGTCCTACTCAACAAAAATAAATAAAAGGCTTTGGAGACTTTAGAAAAATTGAGGGACCAAAGCAATAGTATAGAGTATAGGATTGTTTCTTCCTTAGGACCAACCTGGGCTGAATCTCCAGTATTTCATATGATTTCCTGAGCATTTCAAGGAGTACAGAGCCAGGAATAACCCCTGAGCAATGCTGTGTGTTCTCCCCTCCCCCAAAAAAGAAAAAACTGTCACTAACTATGGCAACAGAGGTCAGTCAATACCAAAATTATCCATATATAAGAAAATTTCCTAATTCCCACTTACACCATAGAACAATGTCACTAAAAATAAATCTGTTACTGATATTGATCAAACTGAGATTTTTTTCAAGACATAAACTTTTGCATAATTTTATTATAAATCAATCATTGGGGACCAGAGAAATAGCAGAGTGGATAGGACATTTGCCTTGCACACAGCCGACCCAGGTTCAATCCTAGCATCCTATACAGACTCTTGAGTCTGCCAGGAGTGACTTCTGAGCACAGAGGAAGGAGTAACCTACTGCCACCGGTTGTGGTCCAGAAACCAAAATAAATAAATAAATAAAAGAAGAATAAAATAAGTCAATCAGACCAAATATTCTTGTGACTAACTTAATCAAGAGAGATCTAAGAATGAATCGAGCTATTTCATTCTAGGTACAGACTGGAATACAAAGGGAAGTTTTTTTTTCCTTATTTAAATTCTGTCCAGAATCCCTGGAGGTGAGGTCAAGGAACTACTAAAGAATACTGTTGGGGAGGAAAAAAAAAAGAATATTGTTAATTTTCTATAAGTAGTTTCTTTGAAGAAATTTTCTGACAGATTAAATTCCAAGTCCTCAGAGTGCAAATTATCCACAGTTATTGGTTTGGATATAGATTTAGGTATGTCCATGGGGTTAAAGACTAAGACAGAAGTAGAAACCATACCAATTTCTAAAATGAAGATATAGCAAGTACCAAGTTAACATCAGGACATCAGGGATGAAGTTAGTCAGGGAGGAAATGTGATTGGGGTCAAAATTTCATAAAGAAATAATATTAGGCTTGTTCTAACACAGATTATAGGGTAATCACAAGTCAGTAACAAAGAGTACACAATAGTGTACTGCATGTAGATTTCTAATATTTTTTGAGAATTATTTTCTCAGTTATACTTATTAGTTGCATAACCTTAGGCAGGCTAACTAGCTTAATAATTTCCTCATTTGTGAAATAGGTATAGTAATAAAGCCCATAATAATAGGTAATACATGTAGATTCCTCAACACAGTTTAGTGCTGGTACATGGCAAATATATAAGGGGAGCTAATAGTGGTAAAGCAGAGTGCAGTGGAGCTAAAGCATCTGCATTCAAATGCCCTCTCATGTCTCTATCAACTTTATTATCTTGCAGCCAATAAATATTATTTGTCAGAAGTGACATTTATAAAGATACAATTAGTGTACCTTCAGCACATAAAAATTAACCTTAGTTGCATATTTTAAACTATTGCAAAACTATAACACAATAATAATATAAGTATTTCACTCTTTTCCTAACTTCTCTTTCAGACCTCCTTACCAACCCCTTCAAGAATTCTTCCTTTTCTTCATCCATCCCTACTCCTTTCATCAACATCCCTTTTTCCTTTGAAGCAGATCCCTGAGACTTAATACTAAATGTTGACTTAAATCAGCTCCTATGGCACTGTTGAATACTACTGACCCTAAATATTTCTCCAGTGTGTTCCAAAAAAAAGCAGGTCATCGTCTGTGTATTTTCAGAAGAGGCTCATATAGATAAAGATGTTAGATCACTAGGCATTCTTTGCTATAAGAGAAAGTAAATAAAAGCATAAATATTTTGTTCAGGGTCTGGAACCAAAAGTTTTAGCAAGCATGATGTGTCAGGTATGAACACAGGATTGTATGCATACAAAGCATGTATTCTATTTCTTTTGAGAAATCTCGCAGCTCCAGAGCAAATAGGGTCATTCACAGCTTTCCACATGCCTCTAAAAAACATGAGTCCCTTTTGTTTATAATCAAATCATTAGGCAGGAATTCAACAATGTCCTAAATATTTATATTTATATTATATATTATGTTATATTATATCATATAAGAATATATATGTGTGTGTATATATATATATGTGTATATATATATGTATATATATATATAGGGCCCGGGAGATAGCATGGAGGTAAGGCATTTGCCTTTCATGCAAAAGGCATCGGTTTGAATCCCGGTGCCCCATATGGTCCCCCGTGCCTGCCAGGAACAATTTCTGAGCATGGAGCCAAGAGTAACCCCTGAGCACTGCCGGGTGTGACCCAAAAACCAAAAAAAAAAATAAAGAATATATATATAGTGAAATCTAAGCAAAAACAGTTTGAAGGGAAACTTTTATTCAATTCTACATTTTATTTTCTTTTAACACTTCCATTGTAATAAAAGTTAATTATGAGAATATAAATGTTGAAAGAAAGGTCACCTTCTTATTTGTAGAAATAAAACAAAGTTCAATTGGTGGTTAAATTATTTCTTAGGAGAAGACACACCCAAGTGTGCTCAGGCCTTTCTTCTGCCCCTATGCTCAGGGATCACTCTTTATGGGGTGTGGGGGACCATATACAGTAACAGGGATTTAACCCAGGTCAGCTGTGCGCAATCCATACTGTACAACGCCTCTGCCTCTGTTGACACAACTTAATCAATATAAAACACTTAATTTAACAATTAGTTAATACAAAAAAAACAATTAGTTAATACTAGTTATTCAATTGTTTAATTTAAATAATTAGTTATTTAAATAAATATTTAAATAAAACTGGTGTCTGTACTATCCCTGAAATATATTTCTAAAGCTATAATTCCTAGGAGCTCCTTTCTGTCAGGGAAATAGTATTGCAGATAGTATCTGTCATGCTGAATCAGTGCTCCCAAGTGAAACAGCACAATTTTAAGTACAGTTCATTCATCCATTATATCAAATATATTGATACGATGAAAGACATTTACTGCATAATATCATGCACCATATAGCACTTTTCCCATTGCACTTTCAAACTGTTATAAATTGAAAATATGTTCTTGGCACCAGACTGAATACCTGAGAAAACAACACTTTTCAACTAGAGAAAACTATAATTCAACTATTAATTGACAACAAAAATGTTTTCAACTATAAATTCTGATGTTTATAGAGAATGTAAACTATGTGATAAAGAAGTTATTGATTGGAAAAAAAGAAAAACCAAGTATTTTCAATAGTTTAGCTCTGCCTACTATTTTATCAGACTGAACTTATTCCAGATGAGGAAGGCAACCTTGAAAATAGTACAGTTACTATAAAAATTATTTTTAACTATAACATCTTGGATATTGTGGTTTAGCTTCTCATTCTGTGTTGACAATCCACAGGGAATAAAATATCCATTCAAGCCAAAGAGCAATCTTTGCACAATACAGACTCAGATCAACAGGAGTATTACTAAAAACCATCAAATCACCAGTATTTCCACAGAACTAAACCAAAAAATGTTTCCAAAAATGTTTTCTGTTCCCTGAAGAAATGAAAATTGAATCAAAGATACAGTGAAACAAGATTATTTTGTTTTATTTCATCATGGTTATAACATTAAATAATGCATTACTAGTTTCTTTGACCTGGTGAGGTGAGTGCTGATTCTTGGAATAGATTATGTAATCTATAAGATTTCATACATCTCTAGGACTTTTTGGTTCCACTTTATTATATAAATGTGAGTAATTTGTAATTTACTTTGAGGAATGTGTTAAACATAGGAAATTAGAGCACCATTTTGCTTCAAAGTGAAGTCATAAAATTTCTAAATAGTAGTCATACAGTTTATGGGAGTTAATTTTATTTACCAGAAACCCATACAGTACTTACAACATGTCCTGCATCATTCTAAGAGCTTTATATATATTAACTCATTTATACTTTATTTTCTGGATGCTTAGTCACTAACTTATTATAAAATTTAATGAGCAAGTAAACTGGCATTTATCAATAAATTATAGTGAGCCACCACACACAGATACATCTCATTTCTAATAATTAGCAATGATACAAATCTGGCCAATTAAGTTTCTTTATTGAAATCCTCCACTGCCTTTAGGACAAAGTCCAAATTTCTCAGCATGTTCCAAAAGAGTGCTATAACATTTAATATCTGCCTTTCTTTTTTCTTATCTACACCTTAAATCCTAACAATGTGCAGTTAACAAAAATGTCAAGTCATACATGCTTATGGGCTTGCTGCCTTGGTGGTCTGATATGTCCACTCCCTTTAATCTTGCCAATTTCTGTTCATGCTCAACACACATCTTAGGGAGCACCTTCCGCTGAGAGCCTATCCTGATTGCTCATGCCTGTTATGTACTAGGGCTCCTATGCACCACCATCTGTATGATGAGCTCCAAAAATCACACGGGAACAGCCATGGGCAACTTCTTTTTTTTTTTTTGGGTGGGGGGGTCACACCCGGCAGTGCTCAGGGGTTACTCCTGGCTCCATGCTCAGAAATTGCTCCTGGCAGGCACGGGGGACCATATGGGGCACCGGGATTCGAACCGATGACCTTTTGCATGAAAGGCAAACGCCTTACCTCTATGCTATCTCCCAGGCCCCCATGGGTAACTTCTTACTCACTCAGCTATGTTCCCATTTGTCTAAAAACTCCTTGAAGGATATTTATCTTTCATTCCTAAATCCTTAAGCCTTATAACACAAAAACTGGTATTTGGTAGGAATAAATTCTTAAGTAAAATAAAATCAATAAAATAATATATAATCTTTGTGAGCCCTATGTTCTAAAATGGAATGTTACTAAAAATATCTGAGTAGCTAAAATGCAATGAATTACATCTATTTAATCACCAAAGAACTAACAAAGGTAATTAACTTATGTTGATTGTATCCTCTAGTGACAGCTCTTAATATAAAAAAAAAAAAACTAAAAATGCCAAAATGTAGAAAAACACCTTTCTAACTTCAGGAAAGTCAACTATGACAAGTAAGTCAAATATAACAAAGATGAGAAAAAAAAGTCAAATATGACCACTAAGACTTTGCATCTATACCAGCAGGTTTTAGTTCTAGGGGTTAAGTACTGCTCATTGGAATTTAAGGGACATGATAAAGAGCCACTGCTCCTCCAAGGGAGGAGATGGACAACCAGACTACTCACCAAGCCTGTCTACTGTTTGCATGCACTGTACTAATTTCCTGACTTTGATGACAAATAAAGCCTTCACTTTAAGCAATTTGGCCCAAATCCCACCAATCACTCATCCATAGTCAAAGTCAGTTTTGTGAACTGTTTATTGCTTTTGGAAGAAATAGCTGCAGGGGCTTAAGACATAACTGCGTCAAGTGAAGAAGGCTATGAACCCAAACCTGGTAGAGTGGTATTCCATCAATGCAGAAAAGGGAGGCATATTAGCCGGTCTCCCCAAAGTGAAGGACTTTCCCCAAGCAGAGACAGATAAAGAGTAACCAAAGACCACATTACAGCAGGTTGGAGGTTCAGGGACACTGCATTTCTACTTCCTCCTATCAGAAAGTTATGTGATTTATTATAGTACAGTTGTAGCATCAGCAAAACTCTGACCGTGACATACTCTCCAGGGATGAAATAACCTAAGAATGAATTGCAAAATTAAAAAAAAAAAAAGAAATGGAAAGGAACCAGGCATTAAAGAGATTTTAAAAAAGAAAAAACATGGGAGCCGGGAGGTGGCACAGGAGGTAAGGTACCTGCTGCCTTGCCTAGGACGGACCACGGTTCGGTCCCCCGTGCCTGCCAGGAGCGACTTCTGAGCGCATAGCCAGGAGTAACCCTTGAGCGTCACTGGGTGTGGCCCAAAAACCAAAAAAAAAAAAAATAAAAATAAAAGAAAAATAAAGAAAAAAAAGAAAAAACTAATTGCAGTTTATAGATATCATTTGGGTCCTGGTCAAACAGATGTAAATAAAATGGTTTCAAAATAATTATATAATCAACATATAGTTATTACTAGATATAATGCAGTTATTTAAAAATACCCTTTTAGACATATTCTATAAATATTTTATGAGGAAAATCTCATAATTTGCAACAAAATAATATATTTTGGGTGACAGAGATAATACACAGGTTAAGATGCTTGCCTTGTATATAACCAACCCTGGTTGGTTGCTTGTTATCACTTATGGTCCCCGATATAGAACTGAGTATAAGGCCTGAGCATCACTGAATGCATCCAATACCTCCCACTACACACACACACACACACACACACACACACACACACACATGTACAGACTTTTGGAAGAAATGAAGGCTAACAAATATGTAAACAGTATTTTCTATTTCTACATATTGTATACATAAGGATAACTAGAAACAATACACCATCAAGATATCACAACAAAGTATTAATGAATATTTATACATGTGAAAATGTTTATCTTGCTTTTGCTTCAAGTAAAGTCCACAAATTTTTCAAGTATACGATCAAGTTCTATCTTAACAAACATATAGGTGGGTGAACTGGTTGTCAGAATAATATATACATACAAAAATTATATATAGCATCCCTAAAAGAGTTACTGACATTAACCAGTAAGTTCCAAATATTTTAAGGGGTCGGAGTGGTATGACAGCAGATGTTAGGACAGCCTTGCATCAGTGGAAATGAATCCCAGAATTTTATATGGTCCCGAGAGCCAGATAGAAGTAATTCCTAAGTGTAGAGTCAGTAATAACCCCTGCTAAGGTGTGGCCCCAAAACAAGCCAAAAATAAATAAATAAATAAATCTCTAAAATATTTAAGACATATCTGTGGATGTGAAATATTGACTCAAAATGGGCAAATGGTGACCTTAGATATTTAAGCATTTATCAACTATTACCAAGGGAACTGCTACCAATGGAAAAAGGGGTTATCTTTTCTGGAAAGATGTGGCAAATGAGTACATAATTCAAGAAACTTGAGAGTCTCGCAGTTAAACTCCTGTTTAGGACTGAAGTTTAGAGATGGCTAGGCTTGCTCGGGGGCCACACCTTAGCAGGACCAGTCTTGGTTGATTTAAGCCTCTGGTTTGAGGATTAAAGTAACAATAATGATGATGTAGACTGGACCCCTTAATCTCCCTTCTTGCTTCTCCATGCCTTTCGCTTGATCCAGAAGTGGGGGTCTTCAACTGCTTTGCTTAGGCTGTGGCAATGTCTGGGGACATAAGCCAAGTCCGGGACTCTTTCAGGGTTATCTCCCATCTCCTTTATCATTATTATTTTAAAAATCCTCTTCTTACTCCAATTGCAATCATCTGGCACAAGGAGCAAGGAGCGCCCTGCATGACTCGTTTGGAGTCCGCTCAGGTCCCCCAAGACCTCCCATCTCCAGGGCAACCCAGAGCAAACGTGGGCAGATGGGTGGGGTGGGCCTGGCCTCGCCTCACCGCGCCGCACCCGCCCGCCTCCCTCCCCCGGACCGCGCCTGCCTCTCACCTGCCCGCCGCCGCCAGGGTCACCCCGCACCCGCGTGTCCAGCGCGTCGTGGCCCGTTTCGCGTTCGCCCCCGGAGCGGTAGATGAGGCGGAGGGGCACGATGCTCTGGCGCTCCAGGAAGCGGTTTTCGTTCCCCCGCTCCAGCTCCGTCACCAAGGAGTCGCCTTCAGGCAGCCGCGGCGGGAGGTGGGGAGAAGGAGAGAGAGAGAAGGGAGAAGAGCAAAAGGGATGAGCCTGATGCTCCCGCGTCCGCAGACCCCACCGCCTCCGCCTCCGCCTCGCGGACTCCCGTGGGCAGGACGCGAAGACGCCGCCTAGGGAGCCCAGGACCATCTCGACTCGAGAGCTCGCTTGCATCCAGGCTCAGGCTCGGGGCCCTGAATCCGCGGACCCGTCTCTGGTCTCGTCTCATCATCCTCCGCATTCTTCTTCGGGGGGGAAAGCAGACATAGCACCCCAAAGCTCCTCGAGCATCAGCGCGCCCCCACACACATTTTTGGGGGCCTGCGCTTCTCATCATCCTCTAAAATAAAATCTCCAGAACACCCGGGGCTGCCCCTTCCTCCCAAAACCCAAGAGGGGTGTGCGTGGAGGATAACCCTGGAAAGGATGCGCCCCGACACCACCCAGTGCGTGCGAACTTACCTGCTCGGCCGCAACGCGCCAGGGGGCCGGTCCCCAAGGCGCAGAGCAGCCAGAAGGGCCAAGATGCGGCCGCTGCGCCTCGCATGGTGCCCGCTGTCAGTCGGCCCACCGCTCGTCGGATCGGAGAGAGGCTCAGGTCCTCATGGCCCAACTGCCCGTTGCGGCTCCCCGGTCCCCCGCTGCGCTGCTCGCGGCTCGCCCCAGCCGCCCCCTCTGCGCTCCCCGGTGCTCTGCGCTGCAGCCGGCCTCCGCCGCGGCGCTGCCTCAGTGCTGCATTGTGCTCCGCGGGCGCTCCCGCGGGCGGGGGCAGCCTCCGAGCGAGTGCTGCATTGGGCGCTCGGCGGCCGCGAAGTGGCTTCTGGCGCCTCCCACTCAGCCCCGGGCCAAGCTGGCCAAGCTGGGCTCCGGCGCGCGAGGAGCGCTGGCTCGGCAGGGAGCGAGCGAGCGCCCGGTGCCTTGGAACGCCTGCCGGGTCCCGGAGCGCCCGCAGGGAGCGGAGAGCGAGCAGGAGAGTCTGCTGGGAAGTGTAGTCCGCGCCCGGCTGCGGCTCGGCGGGCTCAGTTCACCTCCCCGCTTCTCCCTCGGGCGCCCCTCCAAAAAGAAAAGCGCCCCGCTGGCAGGTTTCCTGGCGCCTCCGACGTCCGAGGGCGCAGCTTATTCAGCCGCATCGTCTGCCCGGAACTGCACTGAGGTTTCGCCTACATGTCACCTTGACTTCAAAATGATTCTAAGCACCATCGTCTCCCAGGCACACAGATGGGATAAGTCACCCAGTCACCGTCGCTGATTGGAGCGCTTCTGTGCCCGGGTGCACTGCGCACAACCGGGCGAGACATTTTTATAAACAACATTTCTAACAAGATAGAGGGAAGAGGCCCGGGGTTTCCCCCCAAGTAAAGTCTTTCACTCACCCTGGGAGAGAAGCAAAGGAGGATCATCTGAAGCAGCTTTAGCGGGCGCTGAAGGAATGAATGTGCTTTTGGTTTTTAATCTGAATTTTTGATTTAGGGGGATTTGGGCCACACCCAAGTGGTGCTCAAAGCTTACACTTGATTCAGTGCTGAGGGATCTTTCCTGGCGGGGCTCAAGAGATTCTATGTGGTGTGGGGTAGGGGACCGAACTGGGTTAGGTGGAAGTTGAAATGCAAGGCAAGCCCCCTTACCATCCTTTGTACAAGGCCCAGCACCGTCACTATTTCTCCAGCTGAGCCCAACTATCCCCAATGCTTTGTTCTTTACTTTTTTGCCTGTCTGCCTCATACCTGGGTTTGAAAAAGCTGGTTCGGGGCAAATTCCAACGATACAATGTAATGTTATAAACTATAGTCATTATTTTACACTTGAGTTTCAGACTTCATTCATAGGTGTTTGTGCTCTTTTGCCAGCCACTCCCTGTTCCATCTTCCTGGCGTTAGGAACTATTCTACTACTTTCTATGGCATAAAATATTTTGAAAAATATTGTTTGTAATGCCATGCATAACTGTTGTCTGTAAGACTTACTTCACTGCACTTTTGCATAAAGCCCTCCAAATGCTTGTAGTTGGGTTGAGGTTCAGTTGTCCCACAGTTTCCAGAATAGAAAAGGAATTCCCATTCATCTATCCAACAAGCAGTTACAGTCGTATAGATCCGCGCTAAATAATCCACAGCTATGAGGTAAAAAGAAGCAAAAATTTGAATACAAATTGCTCCAAATCTGAAGTTAGCAAACCTGCTGCAAAAGGCCCCCTCCTCTTAGCCTGGCCTCTATTTATTCAGATCCACACAGTGCCCCATCCCCTAAAGGGAATAAGGGGAAAAGCAGGCAGAAAGAACAGATACAGAGAGAATTATAAAGACCCCTCTATACTTCACATGCATCCATGTTTTTCCTGATGTAAGGATTTCCTTTCTTCTTGTGGTCATGGTATAGTCTTTATTGTGTTGAATACCTTTGCTCCATACTATTATATGAGAGTAGGAAAAGAAGTGTAAATTTTACGAAATGCTTTATCTCCACCTACAGAGATGGTGATATAATTATTGAGTACTTTACAGTACTTAACGGCATTATTGGTTTGGTACTCAGAAGTTATTCCCTGCAGGTGCTCAGGGACCTGTAATGTACTGGATATAGAAACTAGGTCTCTGATAAACAAATTTTATTTCGAAGTGGACAAATTTGGTAGAGTGCTCAGGGATTACTCCTGGATTAGTATACAGCAACCACTCGTTTCTTTTTCTTTTTTTTTTCCTTTTTTTGAGCTTCTGGGTCACACCCGGCAGCGCTCAGGGGTTACTTAAGCCCCTGGCAGGCACGGGGAACCATTTGGGATGCCGGATTTTCGAACCACCGTCCTTCTGCATGAAAGGCAAACGCCTTAACTCCATGCTATCTCTCCAGCCCCTCAATCACTTACTCTTGACAGAGCTTGGGACCATACGTGATGCCAGAGATAACATCAGCATCAACCACCAGCCAAACGAGGCAAATATGCCTTTAATCCTAATTATCTCTCCAGGACCCAAAGCCATGTGATTTTTATTTTTCATTTTGTTAATGTGAAGTATCACTTAAGTCTCCTTTGTGTCTCCTGAAAGCAGTATTCATATATACTTCCTACAAGCCTTTATTCTATATCCTACCTTGAGTCAGTGTTTCCATATGGAAAGGTCGAGAGTAGGACACACCAACATATGCCAAACATATGGTACAGATTTTCCTAGTGCTTCCCCAGAGACACCTATGTACTCAATTTACTTGGGCAAATGTGAACTGAGGAAAAGGGACTACCCCGCCCTATATTATATATATATATATATATATATATATATATATATATATATATATATATTGCGGAACCAGAATAGACATTGCTACTTGGGATTCATAGGACTTATTATAAGATGTGGGGCCTAGTTCCTGGAGACTAGGTTCTGGTGGATGTTTGGCATACAGCATACTGATGATGGCATTTATTTAGCTGCAAACAAGTTCTTAAAAAGGAAATGTTTGCTATTTTATAGTGCCATTCATGTGTCTTTGCACTAGAGTGAAATTATTTTTTAGAAAATGAAAAATACTCAAGAAATTAGCCTTACATGAAAAGTGAATTTTTTTTCATTTTTAATGTGAAAACAAACTAATTTATCACAAGGAATGTTTTTATAAATGTGTCTATCTAGATATTCATTATAAACTTCATTTGCACAAACCATAAAAAATGAAAAATAAGGAAAAATCATAGAAACTCTGAATTGCATCTATTCGGCCAATAATATGAAATAGTACCTTAATCTGATAGTGATGAAGAAAATTGGTACTACACCTATTTAAATGAAATACCTAAACAATTTATTCCCATCATATTTATACATATCAAAAAGAATTATGGTAGACTATACAAGTTGAATTAAGTACTAGCCTTAATTATGTAGCACAATACCAAATGTGGTATCCTTTCTTTTGTAAGTTACCTTGGTTTAGGTACAGGGTGTTGCCATTTATTGGGAAGATGAATAATTTTTCATCATTTTCAAGAAAAAGGGATTTAAAAGGGGATACATAAGGAAAAGATCACAGCACATATTTATAGCCTTACCTAAGGGCTAAATGATTTTGGTTTTCCCATTTGAAAAGGATGTACATTGCATCAATCCATTATTTTCATGATGTAACTTTTGAACCAGAAGTTGCAAGCAAATTTGTCAAGACACATTTTCTCCAGAGTGTAAGCATGAGAAGATTCAGGGTCTGCCACATCAAAGACATATTTTAAATCCCAGTGGTTAGGGGCATGCCAATATATCCCATCCAAAGTAAAGAATAAATTATTGCATTCTGAATTTCCCAAACATAAGGAAAGAAGCATGATGCTTGGTAGGCCTCTTTAGTTTCGAAAAGAAATTTATTTCAATTGGGAATACTGCCCTAGTGCAGTGACATTAAAGGCTGCCAGTAATGAATAGCAAAAGATTCTCAGCCATACCATGAGGCAAGCGGAGTCTACAGTCACAGAACTGGAATTTAAGGGAAATTCCATAGAGGAATCACAATCTGGAGTTGTTAAGAGTGGGTCCATGCCTTCTAGAGTGGAAAATTATATACTTCATAAAACAATGGATGAGAAAGATGGGCCATTACTCCACACAGAGGAACAAAAAAGGTTGGTCGTGGTAGTATTTAGTAACTTTGTGTTGAATAACCTCAAATACTTAAACTTTAAACACTATTGTAACTATATTACCTAATTATAATAAAAGCACAAAAAAATAAGACAAAAACTATCATTGTGGTCACAACCAACAATGATGAGCTATAGCCCTGATAGTTCTACTAGGTCATAATATTAGGCAGGAACTGCAATAATTTATTAAAAGATACACTCAAGCATATCTAGAACTAAGTACAGAACCAGATGATACAAGGGAGCTGCATGGACTGGCAGACTAGAACCCCATCTCATCCATTATTGGCTCACCATCTTTGTGTAAAAAGATAAGTTGCTGTAGTTGTATTTGTGGATTTATGGGCAGAGAGAAAAGACCTAATTGATATTAAAGGATTTGGAAATAGACTGGAAGACTGCACAATGGGGTAGAGATACAAGATATATTAGAGGATGAATATGAATTGTGCACATCTTCACATTACCAGTTGATAATATATTAATGCTAACACAGGACCACGATAATGGGTGAAGGCTATGTATGGGCTCCTAATAACCAAAGTGGATCCATTTTCATGTGTCCAACCTACTAAAAACAAATACTGAGATCCAGAAAGGGCTTAATCCATAATGAAACCAAATAGCAGACACTTTATAGTAGTTCATCCTACTAGACACATAATCCAAGTGGGAAATATTCCAAGTATAAATTTGTCCTTCTTGCTCACATTACCACTTTTTTTGATTGCTGTTTCTGGGCCACAACCAGTGGTACTGAGGGATTACTCCTGGTTCTGTACTCAGAAATCACTTCTGGGGGACCATATGGAATGCTAAGGTTCAAACTCATATCAGCCTCATGCAAGGCAAATGCCTTACCTGCTTCATTGCTCTAGCCTTACATTACCACTTTTTTAGCTTGACAGATTGTTCTTTGATTTGGGGGACACTTCTTGCTTTATGGGAAAAGGGCTCAAGGGCTACTTCTTGTTTTGTGCTCAAAAGTGCCTATAATCGTACTCAGGGAAACATGTATACCAGGAATCAAATTTGGGGTTCATGTAAGCAAAGCACTCATTGTCTTATTTCTTTAACTCCAGGTTTGTTTCATGTTCACGGCATTAGGGTAAGATATTTTGTGTACTTCCCCAGGATACTGTGTTAACTATAAAAGTTTGAGAAAACAGGTTCATGATCAGATAGGTGACCTACTGAATCACCCAGAAGCTGTCAATAGATTATTGTACTGGACTGTAGGATCAACGAAGCCTTGATTAGAGAGGATATTTTGAAGATGTAATCTTTCATCATGCAGTGTTTATTTCCAGTTCAAAATATATTGTGGACCAGAGTGGCAGAATAGTGGGTAAAGTAAATGCTTTGCATTTGGCTGATCCTGGTTCTATTCCCAGCATCCTAAATGGTCGGGAGCCTCCCAATATTCCTGAATACAACAGAGCCAGATCAAGTCCTAAATAGAATTTTTATATTGCTGTTATAGCTAAAAGGCATAGGTCTTAGAACCAATAGAAGCAAGTGCCTAAACCCTTGTACTATTTCTAAAGCTTTGCAAAAATCTATATTTTGATTATCAAGAGTTTTTCCTGAGTGTTTTTTGTTTTTTTTTTGTTTTTTTTTTGTTTTTTGTGAATGGAATTTTAAGGCTACTTCATCTAATATTACCTGTAAAATGAATGCTGCTAATCAGTGGACACTGGTTTGCAAGCCAGGTCCTGCATTTAAAAAAACCCAATTAAGCATAATAACTTACTCAAATAAAAGGTAGGCTCTCATACTGCTTCTGTATGAAAAGAAGTGTCCTAGAATTTGAGATAATGAGGATGCCATGAAGCTTTCCATGTAGTATATTAAAATCCTTTATAACTAACGTAGCTAAAGGATTAAGCTGTTTTGACTTAGCTGTTTGCATTATTCCTTCATTGTTTCTCCAATTCAAAGCTAGAAATAATCATAGCACAGTTATGTGTCAGTCGATCTTTTGAGTAATCAACATTAAAGATCTTTTAGGAATGGTTGACCACACCTTGAGGTGCTGCTGGTGAAACTATATAGTTCATGGGATTGAGTAAAAGGCCTTTCACAGGAAAGCTATGAGCTCTGGTCCATTGAGCTATCTGATTGCTCCAACTTATAACATGCCAGTCTCATGTTTTAAGACCCAAATAAATCCTTGAAGGGTTTAATTTATATTATGCTTAAAAACCTTCCAGATCTTGTTAGAAGAGGCCTCATCACCTCTACATTTTGTTTTGGGGATCACTCAAGACAGTGCTCCTATGAAATGCTGGGATCCAATTGGGATAAACTATGTGCAAAGCAAGTGTCTTAACTTCTATTTCACTGGTCCTCTAGGCATTGCTCTTGATTTTTTAAGATGAAAAAGTAAAATCTGGTTCTTTCAAGCGAACTAAGTATCTGTTCTCCTGAGATCTCTGGTTAAACTCCCTGAACTATAATATGGTCCCTAATATAGTCAGAAATTATCACTGAATACCAAGTATAATCCAAAAACAAAACCGAAGCAAACCACACTTAGAAATTTTGGTATACTTGAGGTCTTAAAACTACTTTAAAAATCCAGTATTTGTGGGCCCGGAGAGATAGCACAGCAGCGTTTGCCTTGCAAGCAGCCAATCCAGGATCAAAGGTGGTTGGTTTGAATCCCGGTGTCCCGTATGGTCCCCCATGCCTGCCAGGAGCTATTTCTGAGCAGACAAGCCAGGAGTAAACCCTGAGCACCACCGGGTGTGGCCCAAAAAACAAAACAAAACAAAAAATCCAGTATTTGAAATGTTATGGGGCTGAAGAGATAGTACAGGGTATTAAGGCATTTGAATACAGCTGAAATAACAGAAGCAGTTGATCCCAAGGACTAGAACCCGAGCACTGGAGTAACCTCTGAGTGCCATGGATGTTACCCAAAACTCAAAAAAGAAAAAAGGAATGCTTAGCAACTAATTAACATTAATGTCATTAATCCTTAATGTACAAGTGTCCTAGTGTAAACATCTCACTCATACGCAAAAATAAAGGCAAATACCTTTTATAGATAAGAATTTTTAAATTTTAATTCCTACATAATTTTGGATCACACTTAGTATTGAGGGGACCATTAAATGCAAGGATTCAAATCTGTAGCTCCTGAATATCAAGGTATGCATTTCAACCTATTGAGCTGTATTTCTTTCCGTTTCTTTAAATTACTAAATAGCCATGTGCCTAACTAAAGACAATCACTTGCCTCGCCTTGAGTAGTCAACCCAGATTCAATACCCAGAACTGTTTATGGATCCCATGCACAATCAGGACTGACTCCATTGCTGAGAGTTGTGACCTGAGGCACGACATGTGCCACACTAACACCCTACCCTCTCCAAAGAAAGAAGAAACAACTAATCTAAAGTCCAGTATAAATTTCTCATATCATTTCCTGTACCAAATTAGGGAGAAAGTTCATTAAAAAATATTTCAAAGATCAATACAAACAATGGGACATATTTTATGTGGTAGATTGGTTAAGTTTTTTTCTTCATGTATGCTAATTAGCTCTAACAAATAATCTCACTCTTAGGTACCAAAATATTAGTATAGTCCAACTAGGATACCCATTTTCCTATAAAATTTTTAGAATGAAAAACATTTTTTCCCCTTTCTGGTTAAGGTTTTAAAAGAACAGATTTAAAAGCAGTGTCATTGTAGAAACTTAATAATATGCTGATAATGCTAATATTTATATTCAAATTTTCACTTGAAATTACTTCAGTGAAATAAACCAAGTCATTCATAATAATTCTTAGTAAACATATGAACATATTGTGTAAAATAAGATAGGTCACAAGTATAACTTTTCTATAACGGGTATTCGATTCTGTAGAAAAATGCAAATACCATCTTTATTATTTACATTCATTTCTGTAAACAAGGTTGAAAAAAGTTATACACGTTTATAAAAATATAATCAACAACAAAAGGCTTTTTTAACATCTAAAAGCCCGTAAATGTAGAAGTTGATGGAGAAGAGAAAAACATCGACAGTAGCTTATCTGAATTTTCCTCTTCCCAAATATCTAAAACATCACATATACCACTGTTTTCAGTGTAGCTTGTGAAACCCAAGAATTCTGATTTCTCTTCACTTGTCTGAAATATATCCAGTAGAGATTGTACTGGTGAACTACCAATTATACTTCCTTCTCGTGCAATGAACTCAGTTCTTTTCTTAGCTAATTCCACACGTGGTATTTTATTTCTTCCTAATAATATTTTTACTTTTCGGTGGATTTTACCAGATGGTAGATCATCTATGTTCTTGATGTCACATCCTTTAGATTCTTCTGGAACTTGGGGTGGAGCTTTTACATCAATTCTTAGATACTCATGTGGATCTTTCATTTCCAATTGATCAGAATCTTGACCACATACTGAAGGAAGGAGTTTTTCCTTCAGATGATTTGCTGGATTAAGCTTGGAATCTGACTTTTGTTTCAGTTGAGATAAAGATGCACTATTGTCTATATGGAAACGAGAAATTTGTACAGATGTTTGTAGACTACAATGAGAGCGATTGACACTAAGTTCTTCAAAATCATTTTCACTTGTAATTAATTGTTCAGAGGTGTCAAGGATATGTCTCTCTTTATTTTTATCTGGAGGTAGATGTGTAAGATTTTGCTTTAAATCATCTTCAGCTGGACTTAGCAAAGTACATTTATTAGTTGTTTCATCATGAAGTCCTCTCAATCCACTTGCAGGACAGGGATTGGTTTCTGAAATAAACACAAACTTTTGTTCAGGTTCCTGGATTTCTTTGTCTAGGAAATTTTGTTCGGTCACCTGTATATTATTTTCCCTGAAGTCTTTCTGAGAAATATGTTGCAGTTCTAGCTTTCCTTTTGGTTCAGTCTTTTTCGGGATATTTGCAGTAACAGAAGAAAGGGATCCAGCACTGTATTTTATTCTTTATAGGAAGAAAAAATTTTAAATTAAAATAATTGTGATAATTCCTGAATGTTATTATAAAATAAAAATCTGTAAATTATTAAATCTACTTAAGATTTTTCTAACTTAAGAGAATAAGAAAATTATATTTAAAATTCAGACTCTTAATATTTTGTCAAATTTACTTCAGATATTTCTAATTAATTCACCTTTATATTATGTGATCTCATTTACTAGCAAGGTGAAGGATGAATACATAACTGGAACTATTTAAGCATGAAATATCTAATATATTGAAGAAGCTGAAAAATAATCTTTATACTTCTAAAGATGAAAAACTGTGGCTGGTGCAATAATATAGTGGGTAGAGCATTTTAATTACACACAGGTATGTGGATTTTAATTCATGACTCAAAACAAACAAAAAAAACTTTATCTTTTCCCTATTAATCTGAGACTTCAAAAGAATAACCTCCCTTATATTAATTAAAAATTCATATTTACAGTTCATAGTCTAACAACAAATAAAACGATGAACAATTAGTCATTCAGTTTTATATCATTATTTGACAATAAAACCTCTTTTTTTTTTTGGTTTGATTCTTTGGAATTCCAGTGTGTATTAGACAATCCTTGAAAAAATGTAGAATTAAAAAGTTAAATAGCACTAACCCCATATCATCGTCTTTTAAGACTAGAGGTGTTATGCACAGATAAAAACTCATGCTGATAATCAATATTCAGTATGTATGTACTTAGAATATTTTTGGTAGTCTGGATTTCAGAGAATTTTCAAGTCTTCTAGTAGTCTAAATACCATACACATTTTAGTAATCAACAGTATGACATTCCAAGTATAAAGTTGAATCATAAAGAACTATAGAAATTTAAGATCTAAGAAGTCTTCCAAATTGATGTAAAGCGTAAACTTTCTAGTTTATTTTGAAACTATAACTTGATGTTGCCTACTTTATATGCTAAACCATAAGACTAATCTTAAAACTGGACTGGAGAGATAATCAGTAGTTAAGTAAATTGTTTTGCATGCAGACAGCTGTAGTTCAATCTGGGATACCACATATGGTCCCTTGAGCACCTCCAGGAGTGATCTCTGAGCTTAGTCAGAAATAAGCCCTGAGCATCTCTGGGTATGGCCCCCAAACAAAAACAAACAATAAAGATAAATGTAGGGCCCAAGCAATAGCAATGCCCATCCCAGTACAGACCAAGATTCAATACCCAGCATCATCTG